>JAOTQR010025821.1:0-16626 GCA_025774065.1 Solanum ossicruentum | reverse complement strand
AGATATAAGTTGGTTCTCCCGAGCCTTATCGGCAACGGGTGCCAGTCCGCCCTAACCAGGCTTTGGGGCGTGACAATCTTGGGCTAGGGCACCCAGCCTTTGATGTTCAGCTTTTATTTGTTGGCAATTATGGTAACCGGAGACAAACTTTTACTTAGCAATATCTCTCTACATACCACCCCACCAAAACACTTCCCTCAAATATCTATACATCTTGGTAGAACCAGAGTGAATAAAATAGGAAGAATTATGAGCCTCATCTAAAATCTTCTCCTTCAAGTCATCAACACAAGGCACACACAATTTAATTTGGTACCCGAGGGCACCATCTCCCCCTTGGGAGAAAACCTCTAACATACCATCTCTCACCAATGCCTTTAACTCTAGCAAGGCGGGCTCAAGATCTTACGTTACCTTCACCTCCTCAAAGAATGAAGATTTGGAACCATCAACAACCACTACTCCACCATGTTATGATCCAAACCTAGGAACTAGGCATAACACGACACAAGGGGAAGCCAAAGGGACCCCAAGCAAGTCTCTTAGAATATCCTTACACATCCTTGGTCATGGAAACAATAAATCAAGCATCAAGAATAATAAAGTGGGACAACCGGGCTAAGGGAAAGTACTTTTATATCATAGACATCAAGAAAAATAGAGTCAAGGATCTTAGCATAGATACATAACATGTCCAACAAACACTTCTAATACATAGATTAGAGCGGGGGCCAAGACATAGTAACCAGGCTCACCTCATAGTCAAAATAGACAAATAAGAAGAATATCTCAATACATAGTAAGAGCAACATAGACGAAGGTTTCCAAAGTGGTATACTCACCAACTAGCTTGAGTAGTGTCGAACTAGCCACGTAGAGGAGGATGATCAACTTGGGCACCGGTTCCTATATGGTGACATCATGTAGGCATAGAGTATGCATTAGTACGTTTGAATGTACTAAGTATATAGGATGCAATGCAACAAGAATTAGGTATCATAACCAATATGAATAACAATAGGTAATAGGCATAACATAACAATATGACATGTATGATCAATGCATAAGTAAAACATACTTAAGTAACTCATGCTCATATATGATATCATATGTGTGGAAGAGACCAAGCTAGATTTCCAAAGTACAAGCCCCTTGGTAGGTTAGTGATGATAGCACCCCATCACCCTAGTGTATGAGGTACAAACCCCTCATCAATGTTAGTGATGATAGGACCTATCACCCTAGTGTGTGAGGTACAAACCCCTCATCAAGGTTAGTGATGATAGCACCCATCACCCTAGTGATTGAGATATTAACCCCTCAACTAGGTTACCCGGATCAGGCATGCTCTAATGCAATACATTATATAGAATATATCATATACATAATCTCATTACATAATAATGTAGTCAATCATATCATATGTCATGCTTTGGACCTTCAACTCCTCAAGAAACCACATTCGGACATTTTGTCAAACACTTAGAGGGTGTGTAATGCTAGTATAAAACCATGAAATATAGAGATGAAATCATGTAAGAAAATCCATTGTAAAACCATCAATCAACACCTTGCAACACCCTCAAGCAACATACATCAAAATCCTTCATCAATTATTACAATAGGTCCAAGATATATGGATCAAGACATAGTAAAACTGTCACAACTTTACATAGCTTTAACATAATGTGTAGTGAATTTCATGATTAGCAAGACACATTTATAAATCAACTTTAAATCATAAAATTTATGTAAAAGGAGGCTTGGGTATCATGGATGAAAGGAACTCATGAAAGAAATCCACATACCTTAGCTTGGAGATGAACTTGGTGAAGATTGGAGATGGAGATTTGAAGCTTTAAGAAGAACCTTGAAGGAGAAACATAGCTTGGGATGAGGGTTTGTGACTTGAATTTGGGAGTGAAAATATGGATAAGTGTTTGAGTGAGTATTGGGAAATGTTTTGGGTAATATGAGGGTAAAATTTGGCTAAGTATAGGTAAAAACACGATTGGGAACACTTCAACCCAAGACCCAAAAGCCTTGGACCGAGATAGAAATCACTGGCAACAAAATACATAGGTCTGTACTTGATCCGTGACATTAACCTATCGTGGAGCCCAAAATAACACATGTCCGAGGCAGTTGCACATCGCGGTGTCGCGAATCGATTCTGGATAAGAAAATTACGAAAATTGAAACTGCTAATCGTTTGTTCTTAAACTGGGGTTAGACACTCTCCTCCCTAATTTTGACCCCCTGAACAAGAATATGAAGTTGGATTTTTGATATTATGCACTGATTTTGAGATATATGGAATTTAAAATTTTGGGCATTCCGAGGCACATTTTCGGGCACTTTTTGGGGTCATTTCAATGTCTGCCCCTTGGGAATATTCATCCCCGAATGTAAAAAATGTGTACAAAAAAAGAGTAATCAAGAATAAATCTGCCCCAACAAGAATGCAACATTACATTTAAAACACTATTTTTAAAATCTCAACATATATGTAAAAGCATCATAAAGTTGTCAACTTAAACATGAATGCATATAAATGACATAGGGGCTGAAACATAAGACTATTAATCACATAGGGGACTTAGAATTAGTATCCTAGGCTTGAGCGAAGTAGAAAAGATAAGGATACCGCTTTTGCATGTCTACCTCGGCCTCCCATGTAGTACTTTCGATTTATTAGTTCCTCCAAAGGACCTTAACGGATGCCACCTCCTTATTCCTCATTCTCTTTACTTGCCTATCCAAAATCTGAACTGGAACCTCCTCATAGGTCAAGTTATCCTCAACAACACCCACAACATCAAGAGGCACAATAGCGTTAGGATCACCAACATATTTTCTCAACATAGAGACATGAAATGCCGGATGAACCAAATTCATTTACTAGGCAACTTCGACTCATAAGCTACCTTTCCAACCCTCTTCAAGTAGGGACCAACATATCTTAGACTCAACTTCCCTCTTTTACCAAAACGGACCACACCTTTCATTGGAGAAACTTTCAAATAAACCCAATCACCCACATTGAATTCAAGGTCTCTTTTTCTCACATCCACATAGGATTTTTGACGACTTTGGGTCATCTTTAACCTTTCTATATTACTCCTAACCTTTTGAAAAGCCTCCATAACCAGATCCAGTCCCATAAAGTCTACTCTCCAACCGCAAACCAAGCAATCAGTGATCTATAACATCTCCCATAAAGAGCCTCAAAAGGAGCCATACCGATGCTAGAGTGGTAGCTATTGTTGTAGGCAAACTCAATCAAAGGAAGATGGTCATCCCAACTACCCCTTAACTCCAATACACTAGCCCTTAGCATATCCTCAAGTGTTTGAATGGTTCTTTTGGCTTGGCCATCTGTTTGGGGGTGAAATGACATACTAAGGTGAACTTTTGTACCAAGACCCCTTTGAAAAGACCTCCAAAAGTGTGAAGTGAATTGTGAACCATGATATGATATTATAGACAAAGAAACCCCATGTAACCTTACTAACTCATGGATGTACAACCTTGCATACTCTTCTGCCCCATATGTGGTCTTAACTGGTAGAAAGTGAGCCGATTTCGTCATCCTATCAACCACCACCTAAATTGAATCGAAACCTCTTCTAGTCTTGGGCAACCCAACCACAAAATTCATATTAATCACTTCCCACTTCCAACTGGGTATCTCTATGTCTTGTGTTAGGCCACCCGGCCTTTGATGCTCGGCTTTGACTTGTTGACAACTATGGCAACCGGAAACAAACTTGGCACTGTCCCTCTTCATGCCTCCCCACCAATACATATCCCTCAAGTCTTTATACATTTTGGTGGAACCGGGGTGGATAGAGTAAGAAGAATTATGAGCCTCATTAAGAATTTTCTCCCTAAAACCATCAACACAAGGCACACACAACCTACCTTGGTACTTAAGGGCACTATCTCCCCCTTGGCAGAAAACCTCTACTTCCCTCTTTCACCAAGGCCTTCAATTCAAGCAAGGAGGAGTCAAGTTCTTGCAATGCTATCACCTCATCAACCAAAGAAGACCTAGACCCATCAACAACCACCACACTATCATCACCAACCTCTTCAAACCTAACCCCTAATCTAGCCAATTGATGCACCTCTCTGTCCATCTCCTTACCACCATCATCAACATAGGCTAGGCTATCATAGTCACCCTACTAAACATATTCGCTACCCCATTTGCCTTACCCGGATGATAATGCATACTCATGTCATAGTCTTTAAGAAGTTCTAACGATCTCTTTTGCCTCAAGTTGATATACTTTTGAGTGAAGGCATATTGGAGGCTCTTATGATCAGTGAACATATCCATATGCACCCCATACAAGTAGTGACGACAAATCTTTAATGCAAACACAACAATGGCTAACGCTAGATCATGGGTAGGGTAGTTCCTTTCATGTACCTTGAGTTGTCTAGAGGCTTAACTATGGCATTACCATTTTGCATCAACACATAACCCAAACCAACCCGGGAAGCATCATAATACACCACAAACCCCTCAAGTCCATTCGGTAGTGACAATATAGCAGCAGAGTCAAGCTTGTATTTCAATGTTTGGAAGCTCCTCTCACACTCTTCGGTCCAGACAAACTTAACCTTCTTTTGAGTCAATAGGGGAATGCAATGGAGGAGAACCCATTCATAAACCTTCTATAATAACTCGCTAGGTCCAAGAAGCTCCTAATATCCGATGGTGTCAATGGTCTAGGCCAATATCTAATCATATCGGTTTTCTTAGGATCCACTTTTATATCATCCCCTGACACCACATGACCCAAGAATGCAACCTTCTTCAACTAAAATTCATATTTTGTCATATTTGGCATACAATTTCTCCTCCCTTAATCTTTATAGCATAACCCTCAAATGCCCCATATACTCCTCCCTACTATGTGAATAGATCAAAATATCATGAAGACTACAACAAAGGAATCAATGTAAGGTCTGAAGACCCTATTCATTAGGTCCATGAAGATGGCCGGTACATTGGTCAACCCAAACGACATCGCAACAAACTCATAATGTCCATATCTAGTACGGAAAGTCGTCTTAGGTGTATCATATTCCCTCACCCTCACTTGATGATACCTGGGCCGAAAATCAATCTTAGAGAAGAAGCTATCCCCTTGCAATTGGTCAAACAAGTCATCAATCCTTGGAAGAGGATATCGATTCTTGATGGTGACCCTATTGAGTTGCTGGTAGTGAAATACACATTCTAAGTGACCCATCCTACATTTTCACAAACAACACAGGGGCACCCCAAGGTGATTGACTAGGTCTAATAAATCCCTTTTCCAACAAATCTTTCAATTGTTCCTTTAACTTCTTCAACTCCGCCGGGGCCATACAGTAAGGGGGAATGGAGATGGTTGAGTGTCGGGAGGAGGTCTATGCTAAAATCTAATTCCCTTTTGGGAGGAACATGAAGGTCATTTTGGGAAGATATGAAGAAACTCATTTACAACTAGAACCGACTATATGGAAGGACTTTGGACTCCACATCCTTAATCCTCACAAGATGATAAAGACACCCCTTAAAGATCAATTTACAGGCTTTGATGCATGAAATGAATTTACCCTTGACCACCACATTTTGACGTTCCCACTAAACGATGGGTTCATTAGGGAATTGAAACTTGACCCTACAGGTTCTACAATTATTAGAAGAATAGTAGGCATGCAACCAATCCATCCCAAGAATGACATTAAAATCTATCAGGTCTAATTCAACAAAATCACAAGGCAACAACTTTTGCATAATGCAAATAGGACAACTTGTATAAACTTTCCTTGCAACAATAGAGGCAGCAATAGGAGTACACACTTCATATGACTCATACAACAATACGGACTCAACATGGAACTTTTAGCAACAAAAGAGGTAATAAAGGAGAGAGTGGCACCTCAATCAAAGCATACACATCAAAGTCAAGGATTTTCAACATACTGGTAACAACGTCGGGGACCTCACCAACCCCTTGTCTCCTATGTACAACATAAAATTGATGTGCCTTAGGGTACCACCTTGAGGATCACCTCTACCCAATTGGACCACATTTGCACCCCAGCCCTTGCCACGATTTTTTGGACAATCCACATTCTTGTGACCAAGCTCCCCACATTCATAGCAAGCATTAGAACCCTTCAAACATAGGCCTTTATGACCCCCTCCTCATTTAGGATACATATCAATAGGAGCCACAATACCAACACCTTGAGGCATAGGGAGGTCATTGGCAAACCCTCTATTAGTAGCATGATGAGACCCTTGCGCGATGGAACCTGCTAACCTTTTGAAACTTACCCCCAAGGTGGGCCCTCTTGGCCTCATACCCCCTTCTCTTCGTCAATTTCTCTCCTCCATTTGCTCGCCATAGGTCATCAACCGAGATAAGTCCATGTCACTAATTAGCATGGCGGATTGACATTCTTCACTTACCAAGTCGAAGACCCCCATGACAAATTTGTTCATCCTAGATCTAGGATTGGCCACCAAATGAGAAGCATACTTTGAGAGTTGATGAAACTTGAGGGCATACTCCCTCACACTCATAGCACCTTGTTTCAAGTTCATGAACTCTACAAACTTAGCTTCCCTAAGATCAAGAGGAAAAACCAATTAAAGAAGGCCAATTAGAACTCTTCCCAAAGCACCACATTACCAATCCCCTTCCCACCCTTCCATTGGTCATACCATATTTGAGCTACCCCTTTGAGTTGGTACTCCGCCTTTTCATTTGGCCCAACACCTATGATATTCAAGATTTTGTAGACCTCATCAATGAGCTCTATTGGATCTTCATGACCTTTGAACCATAGAATATCGGAGGTTTCATCCTCATTAAGTCTCTTACCCTAGCTCTTGGGGTAGTAGCATGAAGGGCTTGGGCCCCTTGATTGACTTGGTTGGCCACAACTTGGGAAAGCATAGCGAGAGTATCCCAGAGCTCAGCATTGTTAGGTTGGTCCTCAAGAGTTTGGGCCCTTCGTCCTCGAGTATTTGGCATGATCTAGCATAGTAAAGAACAATTGTTAGGGGGAAAACTTACCACAACTCTATATCACAACTTAGAACATGAAAAATGGTAACATTTCCTAAAATGTCTCATAGCCTCCTATTCATAGTCATAGCGCGCATCACAACCATGAATAGGACTCTAATCGATGTGGTGTGTTGGACTCCGAGAATCTATCAACCTAGTGCTCTTATACCAAGTTTGTCACGACCCAAACCTAGGGCCTAGGCGTGACATGGTGCAAGGGGAACCCAAAGGGACCCCAAGCAAGCCTCTTAGAACATTAGTACACATCCTTGGTCATGCAAGCAATAAGTCAAGCATCAAGAGATAATAAAGTGGGACAACCAGGCTAAAGGAAAGTACTTTTATATCATAGACATCAAGAACAATAAAGTGAAGGCTCTTAGCATACATACATAACATGTCCAACAAACACCTCTAATACATAAATAAGAGCGGTGGCAAAGACAAAGTAACTAGGCTCACCTTCATAGTCAAAATAGACAAATACGAAGAATGTCTCAGTACATAGTAAGAGCAACATAGAATACGGTCCCCGAAGTGGAGGACTCACCAACTAGTTTGATGAATGTCGAACTAGCCACGTGGAGGAGAATGATCAACTTGGGCACCGGTTCCTACATGGTGACATCATGTAGGCATAAAGTATGTATTAGTACGTTTAAATGTACTAAGTATGCAGGATGCAATGCAATAAAAATTAGGCATCATAATCAAAATGCATAATAATAGGTAATTGGCATAATATAACAATATGGCATGTATGATCAATGAATAAGTAAACCATGCTTAAGTAATTCATGTTCATATAGATATCATATATGTATAAGAGGTCAAGCTAGATTTTCAAAGTACAAACGTCTTGATATGTTAGTGATAATAGCACCCGTCACCCTAGTGTGTGAGGTACAAACCCCTCATCAAGGTTAGTGATGATAACACCCATCACCCTAGTGTGTGAGGTAAACAAACCCCTCATTAAGGTTAGTGATGATAGCACCTATAACCCTAGTGGTTGAGATATTAACCCCTCTACTAGGTTACCCTGATCGGGCATGGTCTAATGCAATACTTTGTATAGAATATATCATATACATAAGCTCATTACATCATTATATTGTCAATCATATCATAACTCATGCTTTGGACTTTCAACTCCTCAAGAAACCACAGCTGGACATTGTATCATACACTTAGAGGGTGCGTAATGCTAGTATAAAACCATGAAATATAGAGATGAAATCATGCAAGAAAATCCATTGTAAAACCATCAATCAATACCTTACAATAGGTCAAAGATTTATAGGTCAAGACATAACAAAACAGTCACAACTTTACATAGCTTTAACATAGTGTGTAGTGAATTTCATATTAAGAAAGACCCATTTATAAATTAACTTTAAATCATGAAATTTGAGTAAAAGGAGGCTTGGGTATCATGGTGAAGGAACCCATGAAAGAAACCCACATACCTTAGCTTGGACTTGGTGAAGATTGGAGATGGAGACTTGAAGCTTGAAGAAGAACCTTGAAGGAGAACCTTAGCTTGGGATGAGGGTTTGGGAATTAAATTTGGGAGTGAAAATATGGCTAAGTGTTTGAGTGAGTATTGGGAGATATTTTAGGTAATATGAGGGTGAAATTTGGCTAAGTATTAGTAAAAACACGGTTGGGAACACTTAGGCCCAAGGCCTAAAAGACTTGGACCTAGATAGAAGTTACTGGCAACAAACTACATAGGTCCTCATTTGGTCCGTGATACGAACCTATCGCAGAGGCCAAAATAACACATGTCCACGATAGCTACATATCACGGCTCTGTCGTAGATCAATTTTGGATAATAAAAATTATGAAAATTGAAATTGCTAATCGTTTGCTCTTAAATCAGGGTTAGATCCCTTGCCCCCTAATTTTGACCCCCTGAATAAGAATATGAAGTTGGATTTTTGATATAGCACACGGATCTTAAGATATATGGAATTTAAAATTCCAGGCATTCCTAGGCACATCTTCGGGCACTTTTTGGGGTCATTTCAGACATTATCACCTCCTCCAACATAATTCCCAATCTGGCCAACCGCTGAACCTCTCTAGCCACCTCTTTGCCCTCATTCCCAACATGTGCAAGGCTACCCATGGACACCCTACTCAATGCATCAGCCACAATATTAGTCTTATCTGGGTAATAATGAACACTCACATCATAATCCTTAAGAAGCTCTAACCACCTTCATTGCCTCAAGTTGAGATCTTTTTAGGTGAACACATATTGGAGACTCTTATGATCTATGAACACATCAACGTGAACCCCTTACAAGTAATGACACCAAAATTTCAAAGCAAATGCCATGGTGGCCAACTCAAGATCATGGGTAGGATAATTCTTCTCATGTACCTTAAGTTGTCTAGAGGCATAAGCTATCACTTTGCTATTTTGCATCAAAACATAACCCAAACCAATTCATGAGGCATCACAATACACAACAAACCCTTCCAACAATTCTGGTAGTGACAAGATAGGAGTAGAGACAAGCTTATCTTTCAAAGTTTTCAAACTCTTTCACACTCATCGGTCCACACAAATTTAACCTTCTTTTGAGTCAACTTAGTCATAGGAGAAGCAATAGAAGAGAACCTACACATAAACCTCTGGCAATAACCCGCTAAGCCCAAGAAAGGTCTAGGCCAGTTTCTAATTACCTCCGTCTTTTTGGGATCCACCTTAGTAGCATCCCCCAACACCATATGTCCTAGGAAGGCAACCTCTTTCAACCAAAGTTCATATTTCTCATATTTGGCATACAACTTCTTCTCTCTCAAGGTTTGTAACAACACCCTCAAGTGATCCACATACTCCTCCTCACTTTGAGAATAAATCAAGATATCATCAATACATACCACCACAAACAAATCAAGGTAGGGGTTGAAGACCCTGTTCATAAGATCCATGAAGATAGGCGGTGCATTGGTCAAACCAAAAGATATAACCATGAATTCATAGTGCCTATACCTAGTCCGGAAGGTCATCTTAGGAATGTCACATTCCCTCACCTCCACTTGGTGATACCCAGACTGAAGATTAATATTAGAGAAGTGACTATCCCCTTGAAGTTGGTCAAAAAGATCATTAATCCTTGGCAGAAGGTACTTGTTCTTGATGGTGACTCTATTAAGTTGCCGGTAATAAATGCATATTCTAAGGGACCCATCCTTCTTCACAAATAACACCGGTGCACCCCAAGGTGATTAGCTAGGCCTAATAAAACCCTTATCCAATAAGTCCCTTAATTGCTCTTTCAACTCCGTTGGGGCCATACAGTAAGGGGAAATAGAAATGGGTTGAGTATTGGGAAGGATGTTTATGCCAAAATCTATTTTCTTTTCCGAAGGTAGACAGGGAAGATCACTAGGGAAGATATTTAGTAACTCATTAACCACCAGGACCAACTCTATGGGAAGGACTTTGGACTCAACATCCCTAACCCTCATAAGATGATAGAGACATCCCTTAGAAATCAACCTGTGGGATTTAATGCAAGAAATAAACTTACCATTAACCACCACATCATTACTCTCCCACTCAAGAATGGTTTCATTAGGGAATTGAAACTTGACCCTGTGGGTTCTATAATCAATAGAGGTATAATATGTGTGCAACTAATCCATCCCAAGAATGATATCAAAATCCACCATATCCAACTCAACAAAGTTACAAGGCAATATTTTATGCAATATGAATGTAGGATAATTTCTATAGACCCTCCTAGCAACAATGGAGAACCAACAGAAGTAGACACTTCCTATACGTCACACAACAATTTCGGTTCAACATTAAACTATTTGGAAACAAAAGGAGTAACTACAGAAAGAGTGGCACCCAGGTCTATCAATGGATACACATCAAAATCAAAGACTTTCAATATACCGATGACGACATCGGGCACCTCATCTACTCATTGCCTCCTTTGAAGTGCATAGAATCGATTGTGCCTTGGGGAACCACCTTGTTGACCTCTCCTTCCCAAAGAAATCGCATTTGCACCTCGGCCTTGTGGATGACCATATCTACCCTTGTTTTGATTATGAGGGTAATCAATCTTCTTGTGACCCACTTCTCCACAACTATAGCATGCATTATTGTCCCTCAAACATGGCCCGTTATGACCTCTACCACATCTTGGGCACATAGCATTAGGCACCACATCACCACCTCCTTAGGGCCTTGGGCTGTCATTAGCATACCTTCTATTAGGAGCATTGAAGCCCCTTGGCCTTGATGAAGCTGGCTACCCTTGGGACTTTCAAACCTTCCTTCAAAACGGCCCCTCTTGAACTCATTACCGCTTCTCTTTCTCAACTTCCCCCCTCCAATTGTTTAGCGTAAGTCATGAGGTAGGATAAGTCCATATCACCAATCAACATAGCTGCACGACACTCCTCATTCACCAAGTCAGACACACCTATCACAAACTTGTTCATCCTAGACCTTGGTTCAAATTCATGAACTCCATCATTTTGACCTCCCTTAGCTCAAGAAGGAAGAACCAGTTAAGAAATTCCACCTTAAACCCCTCCTAAAGGATCATATTATCGTCCCCCCTCTCCCCCTTCCATTGAGTAAACCATATTTGTGCCACACTTTTGAGTTGGTTGGCCACCAACTCTGCTTTCTCCTCTGATCTAACACCCATGATAGATAACACTTGGTACACCTCATTAATAAATTCTTGAGGGTCCTCATCCACTTTAGACCATGAAAGTCTGGTGGGTTCATCCTCACGAAATCCCTTACCCTAGATGCTGGAGTAGGAGCATGAGGGGCTTGGGCCCCTTGGTTGATTTGATTTGTCATAGCTTGAGCTAGCATAGCAATAGCATCCCAAAACTCTTCATGAGATGGTTCTTCTTCAGGTGTACGAGCTCTTCTTCCTATTAGGATAGGCATGATCTAGCATAGCAAAGAAACATTCACTAGGGGAAATCCTTACCTTAACTTCTATACCACGACATGGATCAAGAAGAAGGGAAACATTTCCTAAAATGCCTTATAACCTCTTACTCATAGTTGTGGTGCACTTCACAACCATGAATAAGACTCTAATCGACTCAGTGTGTTGGATGTTGAGGACCATTAACAACCTAGTGCTCTAATACAAAGTTTGTCACAACCTAAGCCTAGGGCCTAGACATGAAACGGTGAATGAGAACCGAAAGGGGGACTCAAACAAGCCTCTTAGTATATCATTTACACATCCTTGGTTGCGGAAGAAATTAAACAAAAATAAGAGAATAGAAATAAAGATAATGGGACTAAGGGGAGTCTTTCATAGAATAAATCATCAAAGGATTTAAAACTCGAAGCATAAATACATAACTTGTCCAACAACACCTCTAACATAGATTGGGCGGGGGCCAAGACTACTTTTCGGGCTCACCCTCATAGTCATAAGCATCTAAATAAGAAAAAGATCTTTGCACAACATATATTCAATAGCTATTGTCCTCGGAGTTGAGGACTCACCAAGCTTTGCTTCAAGAGATAGTACTAGCCACGTGGAGGAGAAGGATGACCAAGTGGAGCTTCGGGTCCTACATGGTCACATCATGTAGACATAAAGTATATGTTAGTATATTTGAATGCATTAAGTATGTAGGATGCAATGCATCAAGAGATAGACAACATAATCAAAATGCATAATTAGGCAATGGACAAGCATATAGAAATATGACATGCATAAATGATGCTTTAAGTAAGCATGCTTATATAAAACATATTATATGTGTAGTAAGATACCATCATTATAGAATCCAAGGCCCACCACCCCCTTGGAGAGGTGATTGAGGTATCAATCCCTTAATTGGTTGATGGTTGTCATACCCTACCATCCATGGTGATTGAGGTATCAACCACTCAATTGGTTGATAGTGTCATACCCTACCATCCATGGTGATTGAGGCACAGCACCCCCTCAACAAGGTGTGGTCAACTTGCAACATTATAGATACTTTTCATGAAATCAATGCATAAATACATTCCTTTCATCATCATATAGTCATTTGACTCATATGTCATGCAATAGATCATCAATAACTCAAGAACCCTAAACCGGATATTTTATCAAACACTTGGTAGATGCGTAATGCAAGTTCAAAATCATGTAATTCAAAAGTGAAATCATGTGAGAAAATTTAATGTAAATAAACCCACAAACACTTGGTAAATCCTCATGCAAGATACATTAGAACCTCTCATCAAATCTCATCATAGAACATAGATTCATAACTCAAAACATGCTTAAACAATCCATATTTCATAAGAACCCCAACATAGTTTATAACTAAATTCATAGTAAGAATACCCATAAGCAAATCAACTTAAAAACATGTAATTTGTATAAAAAGGAAGGTTGGGCACCATGGGTGAAAGGACCCAATGGTTGAAATCCACATACCTTAACTTTGGAGATTCCCTTGATGAAGATTGGAATGATAACTTGAAGCTTGAGTGAATTTCTTAAGATCCAAAATGAGTTTGGAATGCTAGAATTTGGGTGAAATATTTGGCTAAGTGCTTGAGAGGGTTTTGGGGAATGTCTTGAATGATATGAGGTTGAAAAATAACTATAGGTGTTTTTACGCATGGGAAGGGTCAGACCTAAGACCCCAAGGCCTTAGCCTAAGATAAAAAAAGTAGCAACAAAATGTACTACTCTGCGACGGCTCCGTGTAGCGGAGAGGATGCGCAGGCTCACTATTTTGCGCCAACTTGGGAAAATCAAATTTTGTTACAGTTGCTCTAAAATCAGGGTTAGACCCACTTCCCACTCAATTTTTCTCCCTGATCAAGAATATGAAGTCAAACTTTTGAATCATGTATGAAATTTGAGATACATGGATATTACGATTATGGGCATTTTTGAGGCACATTTTCGGATACTTTTTGGGGTCATTTCTATAGAATAGGATCAGATCCCATGTTTTCTTCATGTACCTCATGATTCTCTTACCAAACTTCAATTTAGATTACTCAGATTTTTTGTAGAACCTTGCACAGATTTCAACACCAAATATATTATCTGACCGACTTGACGACTTGTAGTCAAGTATAACAATTGGACCAATATACCTTTTTGCATAGTTTCATTTACTTGGGGGCCAGATTCATCTACATCCATTTTGGAATTGGCAACCATGGGAGTATCAATAGGCTTAGCATCTTGCATTTGAAACGTCTTCAACAACTCTTTGATGTACTTTTCTTGATAAAATCAAAGTCCTTTGTGAAGATTGCTTTATCTGTAAGCCTATAAACAAATGTAATTCTCGCATCATACTCATGTCAAAATCACTTCTCATGAGATAAGAAAATTCATCACACATGAAATATGATATTGCAACAAAGATGATATTATCGACATAAACTTGAATTATCAGTAGGTGTAACACCTTCCAACGACTTGAAAAGATCCTATGATGTATTTTTTGAATATCTTAACATTCGTGTATTATTTCACAAATCCAACTTCGTATTCTTTTTCAAAGGTCACTTCTGATTGGTAGGTCACTTATATCTAAAAATTATTTTTTTCACATGAAATTGTGAAAAACAGTAGGGTCCGCAATAGAGGCGCATCACACCACTGTTCCCCATTGTTCAAAAATATTTAAGTTTTGTTTTAAGTCAGGAAAGTTAATTGAGACTTATCCCAACACTTTTATAAATGCAAATCCATGAAAATTCTCATATTTTTAGACCTAATCTCTCTCTAAACACTCTTAAATCCTCCCAAAATTCTCTATAAAATCCTTCATCAAGTTCTCTCAAATTTCTTAGGGGATCAAATTTCCTCCATCGAAGACAAGCTTCCAAAAGTGTTTCTCAAAGTTCTTCAAATCTTCTTCATCAAGTTTCAAGTATCCAAAGGTCTATGTGTTTCTTCATTCATGGGTTTTACCACTCATGGGGTCCCAAAATCTAATTTAATAAATAATACTCCCAAATTTACACCAAAAGGAATAGTAAAGCGGTCATTGATCAAATATAGAACTCAATAAGAGTCGAGGTCGATCCCACAGGAAATGCGTGAGAATGAATCTATTAGCACCCTTTTCACATGCAATATCTATTTCCAAAATAAAAATACATAAAGTAAATGGGGGGGTATTGTTTTGCAAACTAAGTTATTAAAGTAAAGTAAGAAAGAGTACAAAGACTATTGGATTTGAAATAATTAATGTGAAGCTAGAATTGTATTCCCCATGACATCTAATACGATAGCCGAATCTATATGGTAGACTCATTCATTATTATGTATACAAGATCTAACAATTTATCTAACACCTAGTTCACCTTTCGGTCCTTCTTAGATGCATTCCATTCATCACCTTTCGGTCTCAGAACATATACTTAGTAACCCTTGTTATAGACTCAAAATAATCTCACCTTTAGGTCTCAAGTATGTAGGCCAGGTTAAAAACCTCGAATTTCTGTCGAAGATCTCTTTTCCTAATCACTACATCCCTTTCGGGCATGCAACGAGTACAAGCTTACCCTAATGCGTTGACTCATTAAAGAAGAAGTTAAAGTGAAGAATACTACGATATATATGCTAATTAATCCAAAGATTTACCCCTGATTCATTTGTATTATTGAATTGTCATAGTTCCCACAATCCTAGTTGTGGGTTTAGCCTAGCATGTTCAAGAAAGATAGCCCACAAAAATATAAAGAATTCATGATAAAGAACTTGCTATTGAAGAATTAATTAATCCACAGATTACAATCTCGAGTAAGATAATTGAAATCTAAGAGTTCAATGAAATTGAAAGCAAAATAGTGTTCTTCTCGTGTTCTCTGTCTCCAGCTTTCCAAGACTAAGTAAAACAACAACAACAACATACCCAGTAGTATCCCACAAGTGGGGTCTGGGGAGGGTAGATCGTACGCAGACCTTACCGCTACCTCATAGAAGTAGAGAGGCTGTTTCTTAAAACCCTCAGCACAAAACCCAGAAGCAAAAAGACTAGATATGATAAAAGAACAGATGTGACCAACCATACATATCACGTGACAGTAATGAACTGTACTAAAACTAGCACATATACGCTAGAGAATTAAAGGAAACGGACTAATATTAGTAAAATTATGCAAATGCTACTAACGAAAAGAAGAGGAGGGAAAAGGAGGAGGAGAACTTAGCCTGCGACTTTAATTCGCGCCCTCCACATCTTTCTATCTAAGGTCATGTCTTCAGTTAGCTCGAGAATTGCCATGTCCTGTCTAATCACCTCCCCCCAGTACTTCTTAGGTCTACCTCTACCCCTCCGAGTCTTACCTCCGAGATGCCCCGTCTATGCACATTACCAAACCACCGCAGTCTTGCTTCCCTCATTTTATGCTCCATCGACGCCACCTCCAGTTTCTCTCGAATCGCCTCATTCCTAACCTTGTCACTTCTGGTGTGACCGTACATCCATCTCAGCATCCTCATCTCAGCGACATGCATCTTCTGAACGTGGTTATTTTTAATCGGCCAACACTCCACT
>JAOTQR010025800.1:0-16628 GCA_025774065.1 Solanum ossicruentum | reverse complement strand
TGTAGCATATGACATGTAGATAATCATATAAGATAATATGACAATGAAAAAGAGTACGTTACACAAATAATGAAATGCGTATGAAATGGAACAATGCGTGAACTTTATCTAGTAACAAGAACTCATGTAACTTGGTATACAAGCATGAATGCAGATTTGAAAGTGACTATGTATAGAAGCATGTGAACATATCAAAGAATGGAGACATGGTTAATAGTTGTGTCGAAGTTGGCAAATGCCTTTATGTACCAAGGAGAAATCTATGCTTCATGCCAAGTGATACGAATTCAAGTAGCCTTACATACCTCATTCTATGACCTTGCTACTAACTCAAGATAACCTTCCCTTCCTCTAAATACTTATCTACAATATAGTATGTGATAAAACTAGCATTAGCAGCCAATACACACATATTGACAGTCCAATCACATAACAAAACAACACATGAACAGCAAATGGGCTTTTATTAAACCGAGCGTATTCTTCCAACCTCTACGTCCCTAATCATATTTTCCAACACACATTCACACATACACATCATGACCAGCCTATTTTAATGCCATAACAACCTTACAACAGCCCAACAAAGCACAACACATAACAATTTTACACAACCTAAAAATGGACAGCATAACGTTACCTCCCTTCGCTACATTTTTTATGTCAACAACTTCAAACCTATTCCAACTTTAACCAAACTGTTCTAGCAACATTTACATATATAAATAGACCTAAAACAGTCTTATAACAACACTTTAGAAGTCATAAAGGACGTGAGCTAATAGCCTTATATACAATAGCCCGCAAGTTCCAATCAACATGATGCTTAAGATAACCCAATAAAATGCACTTGTCAAATGAAACCAAAATCAGGGCAGCAACTTTAGTATAATATCTATAACTCATACCATGTCAAGAACATCAATTTCTCTTCATAATACAGCCCATAAACTATAGAGAAATCACTAAAATAAAAGGCAAGTATGCAGCAACTTTCTCAACACAAGCTGTCTCAAATTTCCAGCACAACCTACTAGCACATACTTCTTGTTTTTTTTTTATAAGGAAACCATACTAAACATATGTGTAAACTTACTTACCACTTACTTCAAGGTATAGGGATTCTATAAGAATCCTAGAAGTTCCTTTTTGCTGCTTTATAAGTCAAGACACGTTGAGAGAAAAGTTGGAGACAAAGCTGATTTTTTTATGTGTCAAGTTGAGAAATGAATTGGAGTTGCTTTGGAGCCCTTTATAAAGGGGTCTTTGGCCGATCTTCCCTTGACCTTTTAACCATCTTATACCACACATTATCAAGTTGCTTATCCACCAGCTTGACCCTCAAACTTGGGCCTTTTTGGAGCACAAACTTGATGGACTTGGGCTGCTTATTTTCAGCTTTCTTCTTCACTTGGGTTGGGCCCAAAGTATCCAAGAGCTTGTGATGTCTTAGGGCCCCTTTTGTTATACCCATTGGGCTGAAAATGTAGCCCATTTATGATGCTAAAACATGGGCCAAAGTTACACCCTTAACACGGACTTTATTCATAATTGAGCTTCGACAAATTCGACGTCGCGCCTCGTCTCCGTTTAGCTAGGAAGTAGGTGACTCACCTGCTAGCTTGCTAAGTCCTACAAGCACCTCAATTCTCTCACTTTATTTAAGGCCGTAATCTCCTCAATTCGACACAAAACATCTATACACTCGTCCCTCTTAAGCATTAGACACACCTATCCCCCTATAACGCGAAATTCGAGCATTTTTAAAAATGGGCGCTAATTTGACCAAACTATTATCATGTTTCATTTGCATTGTGCTAGTATTGTAAGGTGTGGGGTGTTACATATTCATCCACATGCCCTGTCATTAACTTGAGTTGAGATTTTGTGTATAAATTGCATTCTTTAAAATATATGATTCGTAAATCTTGAATTATTGTACAGGATTGAGGTTTCTTGAATATATTTAAGTCGAATTATGAGTTGCACCGTTGCTACTTGAGTTATGAATGTATTTCACTTGATTGATCCATGAACCCTAAACTTAGCATTCTCCTTGCTTACTAATTTAATTGAAATTGTGAACCTAACCCTTGAAACTAAGTACTGTGAACCTAAGAAGTACATTTTCTTGTTTCATGTATGTTTTCTGTCCTTATGTGTGCATGTAATGAGTATCCATCAGAGCATGCTAATATGATGTCACCTGACCATAATTTACGAGAGTCTTGCATGATGTGGATTAGAGTCTTGAGTTGCATTGCATGGACAACGGTCCTGAGTTATTGAGTTGTTGAGTAATTGAATTGAGCTACTGAGAACAGAGTTGACTTATCTGAGATGAGTCGAAGTGATGAGTTAATTTCTATGAGTATGATTTAGTCTTGGAAGGAGTATTGAGCACCGAGTTGGGTGAGGAGAGTCACCCTAGAATTGCATTGTTAGTGTAGGATAGTCGTTTTAGCATAATACTAGTGACTCTTGTCCTAAAAGTTGGACATTCTCTTTGGATCCAAGAGAGGGAGGTAGAGGTTGACGCGTCCTTTTTCGTGGCAAGTTAAGGACGGGCGATGCAACAATGTCATATTCATTATGCATCATCAAAACTCATGGTGGTGGGAGTTATATCGATTAGAGAAACTTCCAAGCAATACTTGAGTTGAGCATATGCTGATTTTTGAATTGAGTTGCATTAAACACTGAGTCTATTTTCTAAAGCATGATTTCAAACTTAAAAACTTGCATGATTTCTTGAGTTGAGTTATGAGATGAAAAGTTGAGCCTTGAGTCGAGTCTGTTGATTGGTTTGAGCTTTATCTATTTGTTTTTAGCCCGTTTACAAACCAGTACATTCCACGTACTGATACTATTTGGCGCTGCATCATTTCATGATGTAGATACGAGAGATAGAGGACCTCAACAGATGCACTATTGAGGTTCAGAGTTCCGAGAACTAGAGATTGGCGAGCCCTCCTTACTTTTCGAAGGAGCCTGTTCTTATTTTATTCAGTTCATTATTTGTTGAGTTGGGTAGCTATAGACTGTCCCGATACCTTCTAGATGATTAGAGTAGAGGCTTCATAGACCTAAAGTGGAATATTATCGAGTATTTTATATTCAGTCTTGAACTATTTTGAGAAACTATTTATAATAATTCTATCTTTTGTTTAAATGTTATCCTTGACTATTTCTTCCGTTGTTGAGTAAGATGTGACTATGAGGCCAAGTGGTTCGCTTTAGGACTAGCAATAATCTTTAAGTGCCAGTTACGTCCAGGGTACCCTCCCGGGGCATGACAAACTTGTTATCAGAGCACAGAGTTCAAGTGTCCTAGGGAGTCTATGAAGTCGTGTCTAGTAGAGGCTTGGTTATGGGTATGTTGTGCACCACACTTCATAAGGAGGAGGCTATAGGACATTAGGAAAGTTTTCCTTCTTACAAATTTTGAATCATGTAGAGCTATTTCCTAAGAAGTTTATGATGATTCGTACGATGCTCTAAACCTTTCGACTATGCCTCATCCACAAGGTAATAGAGACAGCAATGTTCAAACCCTTACGGATGAGATCCCCGGTGATATAATAATTCCAATGGTAAAGAGACTGCACTAAGCTTGAGAGAAGCCAATTAGTGTGCTAAGTTGATTGACTAGAAAGAGTGCACTATTACTCAAATGAATCATGCATTTGAGTTAGCTCTAGATGTACCCAGACCCTTTATTCAAAACTCGCTCCTGATGTTACTCATGAGAGAGAAACCTACGTCTGTAAAAAGTTTAATGTTGCCACCTAAGAGTGAGATGTGAGGTCGTATAAACTTTAAGTAGGATTAAATCATCCTAGAGTTAGAAGGATGATGATGGAAAGAAAGGGACAGGATATCAATAATGATGGCTGATTGAGGCTTGTAGTTAGAGTTATGTACGCCTATTAGGCAAGTAATGGTGATGAGTTGATTTCCCTAAGTTTGCTGAACGAGTGGTGAGTGCCCTATGATGGTCATGATGAGGTATAAAGAGAAAGAGGGTTAGTGCCAGAATGTGTTAGAGCATCTTCAAACTAGAAGGAAGTGTATGCTGATGTGTTTTAGTATTCATACTATTGAGGGTGAAGTGTAGATCTTGAACAGGGGGAAAGAGTGCTTTTAATATGATAGATCTAAAATCGGCTTATGATTGTATGTGAGAGTTCATGAGATTCATAGAGTTATAAGCTTAGCCAGATAAGGAGACATAGTGATTGGGTGAGTGGTACATGAGTTGTGAAGAAGGGATGTGTTTGATTACTCGCTATGACATTTTAGTAGGATTATGTTCCCAAATTTTTACTTAGTAGTTGTGAGTCAGCATTAGAGAGGTGCGTGATAGATGCATATGTTAGTGCTTGACCCTAAGCTTGAATTTGAGGAGTAGTATTAAAGAGGAGATAACATGATGATAGTGATAGTCCTTGTTGGAGATTTGACCTAAGAGTCTTGTTATAGTGTGTTCAATGGTTTAGATGTCGACTAGCAAAGAGCATGGTACTAGAGTAGAGTAGAGGTACCCTTAGATGGAGATAGCAAATTAAGGGAGAAACAACAGAAAAGAGGAGGCTTAGGAGGTTTAAGATATGTAACCATGATTGTGTACAGATGGGTGAGACTCTAAGTTATGTCTGCTATGAGAATCTGGATAATATATTTGAGTTGTTAATGTGTAGTAGGCTGATGTAAGTAATCTTTCTCGTCACGAGTAGCTAAATTGATTTGGGGCTTATGGATAAATGATGATGATTTTTCCATGGTAGTCTAAACGAATGAGTTTATGAGAGTAGAGAAGTTGAGCTTTAGCAGGCAAAAGAAGATGTTAGATTGTAATGATTGTGGAAAGTAATTATATACGCCATTAAGAGTAGCAAATAGAGAGAGAGAGAGAGAGAGAGAGAGAGAGAGAGAGTGTTCCATAGAGACATGAGGGAGCTAAGAGTGATATCGTTGAAAGGAGTTTGAGTGGCCAGCTATATATATGTGACTACAGCATAATAGAAGAGTTTGAGATGTATATTATTGCGGATAGGGATTCCTTGATCGTAGCCTAGTAGAGGAAATTGATTTACAAATTTAGAGAGAGGACCTTGAGAGCTAAGAGGGAGATGATGATGTGAGAAATCGAAGTAGATCTTGAGTTTTTGATTGTGATAGGCTGAGCAAGATGAGGTATCAATTCTTTTTTGTTTCATATAGTCCTTATAATTCAGTTGAGGTAACAGTCCATTCCCTTCTGGTGTATGACTGTCTTATCTATGGCTTAGTCCTATGCACATCATGTTGATTCCCGTTCATGCTGAGTTTTGAGGATGAGAATGGATGAATTCATTCATTAACCTTGATCTTATCCCATAAATCCGAGAGTTTCTAGTCCTATATTGAAGGAGATATGACTTGAGTTTTACAATATGTATAGCTCTATGAACTCAGAATGAGTCTTGATAGAAGAGAGAGACTTTAATCTATGAATGTTCTCAAATAAGATTTCTTGATTGAATCGTGCTAATCATATTTTTTTCCAATCTCTTTGAATAATTCATCTTTCCAGTCTTTATAGAAGTGTTAACGATAGTAGACGAGTTGTGGGTGATGGGGAGAAGGAGTGCTCCTGAATTGTGATAATGGAGTTGAGTTTCTGTCTTTGAGTTAATATTCCTTTTTAGCCTCTGCATACTTGAGTATGTAAGTACTTGATAGTATTCATACCTAATGATGATGTTGGAGATAAAGTTTAAATTCTAGACATTATGTTCAAAGTCTATTCATGAGAATGAGTATTCGAGCAATGGAGTATTTGAGTTCTGATGATATTCATGCTTATTTTGCATAGAGAGGTAGTCGTTTGAGGTTTCAATAAAGGGGGAGATGGTGAGTTCCTCCAGGTCCAAGCAGTGATGATGATAGTGGTAGATAGAGGATGACGACAGATGAGAAGGAGCCAGTGCATCCTTATTATGATATTGGTGTTAAACTTGTGTTATGAAGGGATAGAGGTAGGAAGGAGAAAGAGAGATAAAACCTTATGATGAACAGTAGATAAGTAAGAATACATTGGTGTGACTTTGAGTGAGAACTCACTAAACGATGGAGGTAGAAGTGTTAAGTAGGCTTGAAAATTCTAAGATATAGTTGAAGTGGTTAGAGTGATAGGCTTGAAGTCGGGATTGTTGTTATGCGAGTATTGATGATAGACTAGTGAAGACTTCGGTATGAAGTTTTGAAGAAGAGTAGTGAGGTAGTGAAGAGGATTGATGATCTTTCAATAAAAGCCCCTATGGAAGTCTAGAGTTGAGTATTGAGGATTAGTTATGTGTGAGTATGATCATCTCGTGAATGACACCTTGAGACTCAGAGATAGGCTTGAAGGGAATAAGGGGATATGGGTAGGTAGAGTTTTAAATAAGAGATGAGCTTAAGTCAATGGAGTAGAGTGTTATAAAAGGGAGTACAATTGAGATGAGGTGTTAAGCTTGAGAGTTGTACATAGATTCTTATGTATCGATGGTCCCATTCTCCATTAGAGTTGATGACTTCCTTTCTAAGTTTAAAAGACTGATAGTCGAAGCATTTTAACATTTCAAATTCATTGTGTTTTGACGTTCCATTCATGCTTGATAGTGAAAATGTCTAAAAGAGTATCTCTACTTCTTGATCCAAATCGATTTGTCTATTCTGAGTGACTTGTGACTGTCCAGATTGGTTGATTGAGTATTGAAAAGAGTCTAGATTGTTATTCGTGCCTGATGATAAGAATGTTGAAGGTAATGTTTTTACCTTTGACTAAATTGATTGTCTTTTCTTGAGTGGGTTGTCTATTCTTGAGTCTAAATAGGGATTGTTGATAGTGATGAGGAGTCGAAAGTTTGATTGACTGATAAGAGTGCTGAGATGAATTCTGAGTCTATGCATGCCTTGATATCTACCTTACTCATCATTGGAGGACGAATGATCCCAAGGGGGAGATAATGTAATACCCATGAAATTATAGAAATACCCCTAGAATGGTATCATGCGCATAACACATCTTCCCATCCAATTTTAGAGCATAATATTGTTATATTATGTTTATTGCTTAATATTATGCATTTGATTATGATGCCTACTTATTGTTGCATTGCATCCTACGTACTTAGTACATTCAAACGTACTAATGCATATTCTATGCCTACATGATGTCAAAGGAGGAACCGGTGCCCAAGTTGATCATCCTCCCCCATGTGGCTAGTTCGGTGCAATTCAAACTAATTGGTGAGTCCTCTACTTCGGGGACCTAATTTATGCTCTCTTAATATATATTGGGACTCTCTTTTTATGTTCTATTTGACTATGAGGGTGAACCCAGTTACTTTGTCTTGGCCCCCGTTCTTATCTATGTAGTAGAGGTATTTGTTCAACATGTTAAGTATCTATGATATCAGTTTAACTCTTTACTTTTGACCATGATAGTGTGTAAACTTTTCCCTTAGCCCCATTTCCCCCATTCTTTAATCTTTGAATGCTTGATTTATTGCTTTCACGACCAAGGATGTGTAATGATGCTTTATGAGGCTTGCTTGAGGTCCCTCCGAGTTCCACTTATGCCATGTCACATCTAGGCACTAGGCTTGGATCGTGACAATCTTGGTATCAGAGCACTAGGTTGATTGATCCTCAGAGTCCGACACACCGCGTTGATTAGAGTCCTATTCATGATTGTGAAGCGCACCATGACTATGAGTAGGAGGCTATGCGACGTTTTAGGAAATGTTTCCCTTCTTCATGTTCTATGTCATGCTACAGAGTTGTAGTGAGTTCCCTCCCTTCCCCCCAACGATTATTCTTTGCTATGCTAGATCATGCTAAACACTAGAGGAAGAGGGGATCAAACTCTTGAGGAACAACCACCAATAGTGAGCTCCGGATGCTCTTACTATGCTTGCCCAAGTGATGGCTAACCAAGTCCAACAAGAGGCCCAAACCCCTCATGCTATACCCCGGGGGCTAGGGTAAGAGACTTCATGAGCATGAATCCTCCGATTTTCTGTGGGTCAAAGGTGGATAAAGATCCATAAGAGTTAATTGATGAGTTCTACAAAATCTTAAATATCATGAGTGTTGGACCAAATAAAAAGGCAGAGTTACGGCATACCAACTCAAAGGGGTAGCTTAAATTTGGTATAAGCAATGGAAGGGTGAGAAGGGGGTTGGTGATGTGGTACTTTGGGAGGAGTCAAATTGGCCTTCCTCAATTGGTTTTTCCCTCTTGAGCTAAGGGAGGCAAAGTTGGTAGAGTTTATGAACTTGAAACAAGGTGCTATGAGTGTGGGGGAGTATTTCCTCAAGTTTAATCAACTATCAAAGTATGCTCCTCATTTGGTAGCTTATCCTAGATCTAGGATGAATAAGTTCGTGATGGGGGTCTCTGACTTGGTAAGTGAAGAATGCTGGGGTACACCATGCTAATTAGTGACATGGACTTGTCTCGGTTGATAACCTATGCATGCAAATGAAGGAGGAGAAATTGAGGAAGAGGAGGGGACATGAGGCCAAGAGGGCCCGATTTAAGGGTAAATTTCAAAAGGGTGCTAAATTTCATCAAGGCCAAGGGCCTCCTCATGCTACTAATAGGGGGCTTGCCAATGATTTCGCTAGGCCTCAAGGTGTTGGTTGGATGGCTCCTATTGATGTGTGTCCTAGATGTGGAAAAGGTCATAATGGCCCATGTTTGAAGGGTTCTAACACATGCTATGAATGTGGGGAGCTTGGTCATAAGAAGGTAAATTGTCCAAGAAACCGTGGCAAAGTTCGGGGTGCTAATGCGGTCCCATTAGGGAGAGGTGCTCCTCAAGGTAGTGCCCCAAGGCACAATCTATGTTATGCTCTACATGGAAGGCAAAGGGTTGGTGAGGTCCCCGATGTTGTTACCGGTATGATGAAAGTCTTTGATTTTGATGTGTATGCTTTGGTTGATTCGGGTACCACTCTTTCCTTTGTTACCCCTCTTGTTGCTAAAAAGTTTCATGTTGTCCCCGAGTTGTTGCATGAGTCATATGAAGTGTCTACTCCTATTGGTGCCTCTAATGTTGCTAGGAAAGTTTATAGGAGTTGTCCTATTTGCAGTTTTCATAAGTTGTTGCCTTGTGATCTTGTTGAATTAGACTAGGTAGATTTTGATGTTATACTTGGGATAGATTGGTTGCATGCCTACTATGTGTCTATTGATTGTAGAACCTATAGGGTCAAGTTTCAATTTTCTAATAAACCCATCCTTGAGAGGGAAAGTCAAGATGTGGTGGTCAAGGGTAGATTCATTTCATGCATTAAAGACCATAAGTTGATTTCTAAGGGGTGTTTGTATCATCTTGTGAGGGTTAAGGATGTGGAGTCCAAAGTCCCTTCCATTGAGTCGGTCCCATTGTAAACGAGTTTCTTAATGTCTTCCCGGATGACCTTCCCGGTGTCCCCCCGAGAGGGAGATAGATTTTGGCATAGATCTCAATCCCGACACTCAATTTATCTCCATTCCCCCTTACCATATGACCCCGACGGAGTTAAAGGAACAATTGAAAGATTTGTTAGAGAAGGGATTTATTAGACCTAGTTAATCACCTTGGGGTGCTCCGGTGTTGTTTGTGTAAAAGAAGGATGGGTCACTTGAAATGTGCATTGATTATCGACAACTCAATAGGGTCACTATAAAGAATAGATATCCTCTTCCAAGAATCGATATCCTCTTCCAAGAATCGATGACTTGTTTGACCAATTGCATGGGGCTAGATTCTTCTCTAAAATTGATCTTCGGTCCGGGTATTATCAACTGAGCGTGAGGGCGTGTGATATTCCCAAGATGGCCTAACGAACTAGATTTCAGCATTATGAGTTTTTTTGTGATGTTGTTTGGGTTGACCAATGCTTCGGTTATCTTCATGGACCTAATGAATAGGGTCTTCAAACCTTACCTTGATACCTTCGTTGTGGTTTTTATTAATGACATTTTGATCTACTCTCATAGTAGGGAGGAGCATATGGGTTATCTGAGGGTTGTGTTGCAAAGATTGAGGGAGGAGAGATTGTATGCTAAATACGATAAGTGTGAATTTTTGTTGAAGGAGGTTGCAGTCTTGGGTCATATGGTGTCGGGGAGGGTATAAAAGTGGATCCTAAGAAAATTGATGTGATTAGGAATTGGCCTAGCATTGAACCCGTCGAATATTAGGCGCTTCTTGGGTCTTACGGGTTATTATAGAAGATTTGTGGATGGGTTCTCCTCCATTGCTTCCCCTATGAAAAAATTGACTCAAAAGAAGATTAAGCTTGTGTGGACCGATGAATGTAAGTGAAGCTTCTAAGCATTGAAGAATAGGCTTGTGTTCTCTCCTATATTGTCACTACTGGATGGGCTCAAGGGTTTTGTTGTGTATTGTGATGCATTTAGAATTGGTTTGGGTTGTGTGCTTATGCAAAATGGTAAGGTCATAGCTTATGCTTCTAGACAACTTAAGGTACACAAAAGGAATTACCCCACCTATGATCTAGAGTCAGCCGCCGTTGTGTTTGCATTACAGATTTGGCGTCATTACTTGTATGGGGTGCATGTGCATGTCTTCACCGATCATAAGAGCCCCCAATTTGTCTTCACTCAAAAAGATCTCAGTTTGAGACAAAGAAGGTGGCTAGAACTTCTCAAAGATTATGATATGATTGTGCATTATCATCTGGGTAAGGCAAATATGGTGGCCGATGCTTTGAGTCGGTGTCCATGGGTAGCCTAGCTCATGTGTATGGTGGTGATAGGGAGATGGCTAGGGAGGTGCATAGATTGGCTAGATTGGGGGTTAGGTTGGAAGAGGTTGGTGACGATAGTGTGGTGGTTGTTGATGGGTCTAAATCTTCTTTGGTTGAAAAGGTGATTGCAAAGCAAGATCTTGACTCTTCCTTGCTTGAATAGGAGGCCTTGGTGAAAGAGGGAAAAGTAGATGTTTTCTCCCAAGGGGGAGATGGTGCCCTTAGGTACCAAGGTAGGTTGTGTGTGCCTTGTCTTGATGGTTTGAGAGAGAAGATCCTTGATGAGCCCCATAATTCTTCTTATTTTATTCACCCCGGTTCCACCAAAATGTATAAAGACTTGAGGGATATGTATTGGTGGGGAGGCATGAAAGGGACATTGCTAAATTTGTTTCCGATTGCCATAGTTGTCAATAAGTCAAAGAGGAACATCAATGGCCAGGTGGCCTAACCAACGACATAGAGATCCCCACTTGGAAGTGGGAAGTGATTAATATGGATTTTGTGATTGGGTTGCCCAAGACAAGAAAAGGTTTTGACTCCATTTGGGTAGTGGTTGATAGGATGACGAAGTCCGCTCACTTTCTACCGGTTAAGACCACATATGGGTCTGAAGAGTATGCAAGGTCGTACATCCATGAGTCAGTGAGGTGGCATGGGGTTCCTTTATCTATCATATTGAATCGTGGTGCACAATTCACTTCACACTTTTGGAGGTCTTTTCAAAGGGGTTTTGGTACAAAAGTTCAGCTTAGTACGACCTTCCACCCTCAAACGGATGGCCAAGCCGAAAGAACCAGTCATACCCTTGAAGATATGCTTAGGGCATGTGTATTGGGGTTGAAGGATAGTTGAGATGACCATCTTCCTTTGATTGAATTTGCCTACAACAATAACTATCACTCTAATATTAATATGGATCCATTTGAGGCTCTTTATGGGAGATGTTGTAGATCACCGGTGGGTTGGTTTGAGGTTGGAGAGGTGGCTTTGTTGGGGCCGAATCTGGTTATGGAGGCTCTTGAGAAGGTTAAGATGATTAGGGAACGGTTGAGGACAACCCAAAGTCATCAAAAATCTTATGCTGATGTAAGAAGGAAAGACCTAGAATTCCAAGTAGGTGATTAGGTCTATTTGAAGGTTTCCCCAATGAAAAGTGTGGTCCGTTTTGTAAAAAGGGAAAGTTAAGTCCAAGGTATGTTGGTCCTTATGAGGTGATAGAGAGGGTCGGTAAGGTAGCTTATGAGTTGAAGTTGCTAGAGAAATGAATTTGGTTCACCTGGTATTCCATGTCTCTTTGTTGAGAAAATGTGTTGGTGATCCTAATGCCATTGTGCCTCTTGATGTTGTGGGTGTTGTTGAGGATAACTTGACTTATGAGGTGGTTTCGGTTAAGATCTTGGATAGGCAAGTAAAGAGATTAAGGAACAAAGAGGTGGCATCTGTTAAGGTACTTTGGAGGAACCAACAAGTTGAAAGTGCTACATGGGAAGTCAAAGGGGACATGCAAAAGCGGTATCCTTATCTTTTCCACTCCACTCAAGCCTAAGGTACAAATTGTAAGTCCTCTGTGCGATTTCGTGTCTTATGTTTCAGCCCCTATGTCATTCTTATGCATTCATGTTTAAGTTGGGAAGTTTATGATGATTTTACACTCATAACAACAGCAACAAAAACATTACCCTAATGCCTCAAAGGCTCCTGCCCATTGCGGGGTACGGGGGTCGGATATACGCAGCCTGACCCTATGTTTAAAAACATAGCGCGACTGTCTCCAGATGACTCATGATGAGCATTGAAAGTTGTATTGACTAGCTGCTACTTCACAATTGAAAGAATTGCAGACAGTTTAAAGAGCCATTTTGCTTTATTCTATCATACCCCAAAGCCAAAAAATAGTGAATCTTTGGCTCCATCCGAGATTGATGATTTTACACTTATGTTGATAATTTGAAAATGGTGTTTTCCATGTTATGTTGCATTATTGTTGGGGCTGATTCGTTAATGATCACTCTTGTCTTGTACATCTCTTTTACATTCGGGGATGAATATTCCCAGGGGGAGATATTATAACCACCCCAAAAAGTGCCAAAAACGTGCCTCGCAATGCCCAGGATTTTAATTTTCAGATATCTCAAAATTCGTTTGTTATTTCAAAAATTCAACCTCGGATCCTTGTTTGGGAGGTCCAAATTAGGTGGAAAAAGGGTCTGACCTCGATTTAAGAGCAAAGATTTAGCAATTACAAAATACCAAGGTGCGAATTCCATAGGGGTTTTTGCGTCCCCCTCGCGATGCGCCCCTATCCCATACGTGTTTTTACCCATACTTAGTCACATTTCACCCTCATACTACCCTTAACATTTCCCATTACTCACTCAAACACTTAGTCACATTTTTATTCCCCAAACTCAAGTCCCAAACCCTCATCCCAAGCTAAGGTTCTCCTTCAAGGTTCTTCTTCAAGCTTCAAGTCTCCATCTCTAATCTCCACCAAGTTCATATGCAAGCTAAGGTACGTGGATTTCTTTTATGGGTTCCCATCACCCATGATAACCAAACCCCTTTTACCTAAATTGCATATTTAAAGTTGATTTACAAATGAGTCTTGATTATTATGAAATTCACTACACACTATGTTAAAACTATGTAAAGTTGTGACTATTTTGCTATGTTTTGAGCTCTAAATCTTGGATCTAATGTTGGAGTTGATTAGGGGTTTTGATGTGAATGTCTTAAGGGTGTTGCAAGGTGTCGATTGATAGTTATATAATAAATTTTTTTTGCATGATTTCATCTCTAAATTGCATGGTCTTTTACCCCTATTTCACACCCTCAAAGTGTTTGACAAAATGTCCGGCTAGGGTTTCTTGAAGAAATGAAGGTCCAAAGCATGCAATATGATATAAATGATGTTATGATGATGAAATGAGCTTATGCATATGATTATTCCTATATGAAGTGTTGCACTAGAGCATATAATAAATCTTATATAAAGTGTTGCATTAGACCATACCCAATCCTGGGGAATAAGAGCCTGGGTAACCATGTTTGGAGTTTATACTCATCAACCATGTGAGGGTTTTATACTTCGTCACCATGTTGGTAAGGTCTAATTATCATCAACCATGTGAGGGGTTTATACCACACAACCACCAAGGAAAATTTATATCTTGAACAACTAGCTTGGTCTCTTCTACACATATAATATCTTATATGAGCATGAATTACTTAAGAATGTTTTACTTGAGCATTGATCATACATGCCATATTGTTATATTATGTATATTGCTTAATATTATGCATTTTGATTATGATGCCTACTTATTGTTGCATTACATCCTACATACTTAGTACATTCAAACATACTAACGCATACTCTATGCCTACATGATGTCACCATGTAGGAACCGATGCCCAAGTTGATCCTCCTCCTCCATATGGCTAGTTTGGTGCTATTCAAGCTAGTTGGTGAGTACTCCACTTCGGTGACCTAGACTATGCTCTCTTAATATAAATTGAGACTCTCTTTTTATGTTTTATTTGACTATGAGGGTGAGCCCGGTTACTTTGTCTTGGCCCTCGGTCTTATCTATGTAGTAAAGGTGTTTGTTCAACATGTTAAGTATCTATGATATGAGTTTAACTCTTGCATTTTGACCATGATATTATCGTAATCTTTTCCCTTAGCTCCACTTCCTCATTCTTTAATCTTTGAATGCTTGATTTATTATTTTTGCGATCAATAATGTGTAATGATGTTTTATGAGGCTTGCTTGGGGTCCCGTTGGGTTCCCCTTGCGCCATGTCATGTATAGGCCCTAGGCTTGGGTTGTGACAGCTCGTATGCAAAATTGATCTTTTTTTGAAGCATCAAATGTATCAACACTATCATACCATAATTCTTGCAACTCATCTATCAATGGTTCTAAGTATACATCAATATCATATCCAGGAGCTTTAGGACTAGGTATCAACAAAGGTAAGAAGCAATATGGTTGTTTCATGCACATCCATGGGGATAAGTTGTATACAGTAACAATCACTAGCCAAGTACTATAAGAAAAACTTAAGTTACCAAAAGGATTTATACAGTCGGATGCTAATCCAAGTCTGACATTACCAAGATATCTAGCAAAGCCAGGATTAGATGCCTTAAAATATTTTCACACTTTAGAGTCTACTGGATGTCAAAGAAGTTCGTCTTTCAAACATCAATCATGATGTCATGTCATTTTCTAATTAACTTCTAGTGATACAAACAACCTCTGCAATCTTAGTTTCAAGGGAACGCAGTGTAAAACTTTATGGGGAACTTTATTCTTGATATTTCCTTGAATAGCCTCGTTAGTCTTTTGGCCTTCAACTAACTTCCACCTAGACTCCCCACAAACCAAGCACGAATCAACTTTTGCATTTTCTTTCCAAAATAAAATAAAATCATTCTCGCATATATCTTTTCATAACGAAGACCTAAAATTTGAATAAGTTTTTTTCTCCATAGAATGACTCTGGCAAAGTTTCACCAAAAGGAAGTGCTCATTTAATTAACTTCAATATGCTATCAGCTGCTTTGTCACTCAAACCATGAAGGCGCTTGATTTGAAATAATTCTATAATTAGTGATAGCTTGGAGAATGTCTCACAACCAGGAGAAAGTTGTTATGCAAAATTCTTCAATAATTGGAAAATTTTTGAAGTAGGTTTTTGAAGCACCTTGTTTTAATTCAACCACACTAGAATTATCCACGATTTCAGGACTAGTAACATAATAAATCATTTCAAACATATCACTACCTCGCTCTTTTTTTTTCTTTTGATATGTATCTCCTTGCTCTTTTCCTTCTTCATGCTAATTAATGGTTTGCTTGTTAGGTGCAGATTCTCCATGTTGAAGCCAACATGTGTATCCTTTGTCTATCCCAAAAAGTATTAAATGTTCACTGACTTGATCTCTAGACCCATGAAAAACATTATTTCGTTACGTATAAGGGCAATGAATTTCACCTTCTACTTCTGAGTGCTTAAAGACAATTGAAGAAAACTATCAACTCCTTTTAAATAAACATCACTCGATGTGTCAGTTCAACACATCCAAGTCTTGTCCATTTTCAAATTTCCTACAAAGAAAAATATTATGACCCTCTTGGTCATTTATATAGTTTGGTGAATATTTTATCAGTTTGAGTATTTGCATAGTGACCGCGGGTTAATTGTGACTTATTGATACTAATTATTGGGTCGTTGGGTGAATTATTTGGCATTTATGCAACCTTTCGATTTAAAAGAGAGATTTAAACCATAAGATAAATTTTCAAGTAAAGTCTTAGTAAACGGTCTCAGAGAGGAATTCTGACTATTCCATCAGCCCCAAAATGCCCAAACTAGATTAGGGGCATGTTCAATGCAATTGTATCGAGTTTTACAAATTTAGCCGTTGGAGTAGGTCATAGATGACTTTAGTAAACATCCTTGGTAAATGTTCCTCAAATGGAATTTTTGACCACACCTTTGTATTCAGAACATTGAATTTAATCTAGGAGGACCTTTTGTTTGATTTTCAGGGCTTCTGGGTATGTTTTGGCCCCTTCGGTAGATTTTGATATTGGAAAATGGAACCCACATTGAAATAAATTGGCCTCCAATGAGAATTTCGACTACACTATTGAGTTTAGAATGTCATTTCCGATCATATTTTATATATGAATTCTATTTTTTGAACTCCGGATAAGGCCAGAACATCGAAATTAAGTCTTAGCAGTTGTTGAAAATCAAAAGGGCGTGCAGACATGGCCAAGAGAGGGGTTGCCACGTGGCAGGCTGTGCATACTAAAAAG
>JAOTQR010025789.1:0-16628 GCA_025774065.1 Solanum ossicruentum | reverse complement strand
CCAAAAGTGTGTGTTTTTCCACATAGTAGTTTTATTTTTATTTTTTTTTTTTTTTGAAACAGCAACTCCCCCCCCCCCCCCCCCGATTTAGAGATTTTAGTTATTGACATTTGAAATGGTTAGTAGTGAAATCTTATAGTCAAGCCTCGTATTCCCTGTTGGTTCGACCCTTACCTTCGGTTAGATTAATTGCTGACAGCGACCACTTTGTTATTGGAGCATAAACATAAAGATGTCAAAAATTATGGCACCATTGCTAGGGAATATGGCTAGGCTTTGATTTGAATTCACTATTAGTTAGTTCTAGTGTTGATTCCTAGAATCTCTTGTATTTTACCTCTTGTATTTTACTTTTATTTTTATTTCTATTGTTTGATTTTATTTGTAGGGTGTATTAGCTTGTATCCCAATAACAAGAGCCAGGCAATCCCTTAGCTCTATTCAATTTGGAGATCCATCGATTACTAAGAAGAATGGCTCATAAGAATGAGGATATCGAGATTGAGGAGGACATAAATACAAATGAGGATATGGGTAGAGAGGAGAATCCACCACCAAGTGGTAACAGGCCACAAGTTAGGGACATTAATGAAAATGCTTATGGATGGAATCAATATCAATTGAACCCTATGGCTATGGATGTTACCCATGCCATAGTATGCCTCCTTTACAGCAGATACTAAGTTTACTGTATCGAGTGGATTGCTCCAAATGGTCCAAAAACCACAGACTATTCACAGGGTTACCTTCAGAGGATCCCCACTATCATCTCCAAAATGTGGTACTTGTTTGCAAGACTATCATGGGGACAAAAAAACCTTTCTCTTGATGTTGTGGGTCTAAGAGTGTTTCCACTGTCATTGACTGGCAATGCAGTCATATGGTTATTCTAGCTTCCTCCAGGCACTATTACAAGTTGGGCTGAGCTTCAGAGAGTATTTCTTGAAAGATATTTTTCAAGATCTAAAATGTTGAAGCTCAAGGACCAAATAAATAGTTTTGAGCTATTGTCGGGTGACTTTATTAGCACAACATAGGAGAGGTTCACCAAATGCTTGAGGATGGTCCCTGATCACAAGATTGTTGATGATGCCTTAGTTGAGATTTTCTATCGAGCACTTGATAAGAATAGTCAAGCTTGTGCAGACACTATCATAGGAGGCATGTTCCTAGACCAACCTTTTGCATTGATAGCTGTAAGGATGGAGCGAGTGGTCAAAATAAACAGAGCGTGGGACCAACGAGAGAGAGTTACGATGAAATCTTCTTGTGTGGTTAATACCAACAATAAGCAAGCAAAGGTAAACAAAGAAATCATGGAACAACTTGCTCAACTTCACACAAGTATGGACTTGGTTTTAAAGCAAAACCAAGCAAGTGTCAAAGCAGTCACCCACCAACCTCCAAAAGCTACTATCTATGATGATCCATTCTTTGATGAGGATGCATGTTTTGTAAGTAACCAAGCGGCGGGTTTCCAGAACAACCCCCAAGGGTCCAATTCGGACTATTAGAGGCAAGGGTCCGGGAATCAATGTCGAAACTTCAACTATGACGGGGTGTATAAAGACAATTGGGGCAGATACCAAGAATGGTCCTTATGTGCCACCTCATAACCGTGATGCCGGGTCAAATAACTCCAGGAATGAAGAGACGTTCAAAAAGTTGTTGAAGAGGGCCGAACACCAAGATGAGACTTTAAAGGTAATGAAAGCATATATTTCAAGTATTAACCAAAAAATAGAGTCTAACTCGGTGGCGATTAAGCAAGTTGAACAATAATTTGGACAAGTTTCTTCAAAATTGAACCAATGTCAAAAGGGTACCTTACCAAGCAATATGGTTCAAAATCCTAAAAGGGAAGGGCATTGCATGGCGGTGATGACTACGAGTGGCAAAAGCACAGCAGATCCACCTATGTTGGAACTTGTGGATGAAGTTGACGAGAAGAGTCCTTATGGTGAAGTTGTTGTTAAGGAAAAAGATCCAAAGGTTATTGTGATGCAACCACAAGAGGCAAAGAAACACAATAAATTAAAATCACATCCTAAAACCCCTCCTCCTTTCCCTCAAAGGCTTAAGAAAAAAGAAGAGGAGGATACAAATTCAAATACTTCCTTTAGATATTGAAGAAACTCTCCATTAACATTCCCTTTCTAGAAGCTTTGGAGAAAATGCCTGGGTAATGCCAAGTACACGAAGGATTTAGTGACCAAGAAGTGCACTTTGAGCTAAGATTTCTGACAAGAACTCCAACAATATAGTGCGATAATGACCAAATGCCTTGTGCACGAACAAGAGGACCTTGGTGCATTTACCATCCCTTGCACCATTGGTGATATTGAGTTTGCAAGGGCTTTGTATGATCTAGGAGTAAGCATCTGTCTAATGCCTCGTGCTTTATTCAAAAAGCTTAGCCTTGGTACCCCTACCCCGACAAGAATGAGGTTGCTTATGGCAGATCGAACCTTTAAAAAGCCAGAGGGAATCCTTTTGGAGTGCTTGTTAAAGTTGATAAATTCATCTTTCCTGCAGATTTTGTGATCCATGACTGCGAAGTTGATTTTGAGGCTCGCATCATCTTGGGGAGACCATTTCTAGCCACTGGGAGAGCCTTAGTGGATATGGATTTGGGTCAACTGTGGTTCCGGTTAATGATGCAGAGGTCGTGTTTGATATTCGCCAATCAATTAAACACCCAGATGAGTGGAAAAGTAAGATGTGGACCCTCGTTGATAGTTGATGAAGGATGATGACAAAGTCGAGCCACGATGCTAAACAAGCACTTCTTAAGAGGCAACCCAAGCATTGTTGATAATTGTTAGCTTGTCTTTAAGTTTTTTGGTTGTTTAGTTTCTTAGGTTTGTTTTTATGTTGAAAGACATTGATGCAGTTGTAATATTTTGGGAATTGTTGTATTTTGAGATTTGGTTTGCAGGTGAAAATTGAAGAATTGAAGATCTAAAAAATGGCACTTGGAGAAGCCTCTACAATCAGTTGAAGAATAAGAAGCCGATTGAGCAGTCGAGGCTACGAGTGGTGACAATCTAGGGAAGGAAGGGTTGATATCTTAAAGGAGATGATCTGACGAGTTCAGTTTGGGCCCACTTACAAAGCACCTCAGTCTACCACAGAGTACAGTAGTTGAATTGATAAAATAAGGAGAGCAGTGATTGGGAAGGACATCGGGGCCAGGACAGAGCTTCTGCAGTGGATTGGCAGCTAGATTTGTGAGGCGGGTGTCGAACCAACGTGGGTCACAAACCACACAGATCTTATTGTGAAAGCCCACCTCTCTTTCCGGGCCAAGTTTTGGTGGTCTATTATCCATTAGCGCATTAGACAAACCTTTATAGATAATGTGATAACCCTAGAGAGAGCGGTGTTATTGGCCAGCATTCTAGCTGGTTATGCTATAGATTGGGCCCGGATTATTTCTAAGTAGATTCATGAAGTTGTTGCTTGGGTGAACACCTCAATGCCGTTTTTAGTTCTGATTCATCGACTATGTAGTGCAGCAGGTGTTCCTATCGACCCCTATTGGGACACTTATATAGAGGCCACATGCACCATAGATACCATCCTGATAAAGGCTGACAAGAACTCGATCTCCTTACCACGAGCAGCTCCTCTGATTTCAAAGCCATTCCCGGTAGAGCCTTTGACACATAGTACACCTCCAGCTACTACTAGCAACACTCTAGTTGCTACAGAGCCCATGCCAGCTGTGGAGATCGAGTACACACCATCCTCCAGTACTCCGGCACCAGCAACAACTTCATTACAGGTTGATTCTGTTATTTCTGCTATTGCTTTTCAGGCATTATTGCACAAGGTAGCTATGGTGGAGTCTAGTCTTCAGGTTTTATCAGCACGGGTCCGACCATTGGTTGACCAGACTGTATGGCACTCCAAGAAGATGATGAAGCCTTCGCTCGTGATCTGGTAGATGAAAGAGTTAGGGCAGTGGATACTCGTGTGGATGCCTTCAAGGCGAGAGTCCAGTGGCGACTTCAGGGAGCTCGTCCCGCTGACACAAGTGTTATGACTGAGGAGTTGGCCAAGTTTGAGGCCAAATTATTATAGATGTTGGCAGCTACTGTTGCAGCTCTGGGGGTAGCGCCAGTAGAGGATGAGGCATTTCAGTGGCTAGCCGACCGTCCAGACATCCGTGGGAAGAGGCCACTTGAGCATAGTGATGTCCTAGAGCTGATCTGAAAGAGGCCAAGATCGGAGGAAGAGCTCATACCAGAGGAGGTGGTTCAGGAGTCGTTACTATTGGCGGTTATTAAAAGATATTGGGAGCAGCACACCCCACATGGAGAGGGTACTTCCGGTACTGCTGTAGAGGAGTTGATGCCCCAAGAACTCACAGACCAGCTAGAGACTGGTGCCTGATGCACCATGATGTTTGACTTCTTTTGACCCCAGTTTTTATTCTGTCAAGATGGATAGTTTGTTCTTTTATTAGACAATCTTTTTGTTATGTTGGTTCTTGGATGTGTTTTAATATTTCTAGTTTGGATGTTATTTTTACTTATACTTTGGATCTTAATTTTTGGTTCTTAATGTATGTATGTATATATTTCTATATTATCATGCTTTCTTTTCATTCATGTCTTTACTTTGAGGACAAAGTATCATATTTTGGTGGGGTGAGAATTTATGGATTAAGGTGAAGTCTGAGTAGCCTCAAGTCCATAACTTCCCCTATATTTGATCCCAAGGTTTTCTTGCCGTAATTTTTTTTCCTTATGGATGTTTACTTTTTTGTTGAACCGGTATATTTAGGTAGTGTATATAACGTGTTAATTCATAGTAGTATTATCTATTAGCATATAGATAATTTTTAGATGTGTTTTTAAAGTTTTGATGAAAAAATTAGGTACCCACAAAATTTTTTATGTTGTGGTTGTCGATGCATTCATATATCTTTGAGTATTTGGCAATGTTTGTTCTGATATTGTGAAGGTAAGTTGAGACTGAAAGCATGACATGTGAGTATATACTTGATTATGGATGCAATTACCATATGTGTTGTGAGCTTATTTTGCTGCATTCATGCATCTTGTATGGACTCAGAACTTGCCTTAGTACTCCAAGATTGGTTTTGGTAATGTGGTGAAGATCTAAAGGATCTTAGGCCTTTGTTCCTTGAGTGAACCCACTTTTTATCCTAAATGACCCATCAGATGAGCGAGTGAATTCCTTGTTCCAAACTTTTGAACTTCTCATGTACTTATTCTTTCTTGATACCTTGCTAGCTTAACCTTGTTTGATGAAATACCTTAATATTGGCCCTGGTCTATCCTTGGACATATGAACCTTAATTGAGGCTAAAAGCCTAAGTTGAGGGTGGCTACAAGTTGTGGCCCTGGTGTGAAGAATAGATATTGTGTACTTCACCTCAGGCTAAAAGCCTAAGTTGAGGGTGGCCCTTATTATGGTAAAGTAATAATAATAAGGTGGTTAGTTGGGAAATAAAGAAAGAAATGAAAAAAGCATGAACTAAGTGAAGAAAAAGAAAAGAAAAGTGCCTAGAGTTGAGAAAAAGTAACAAAAATGAGTTTGAAATCGAGGTACATCTGGAAAAGATAAAGAAAGAACTCGAGAAAAGTTTAAAATAGGAGAATAAGGGTGGATTTATTTAAAAAAGGGTTAGATTATTAAAGCAAAAAGTGTTGGTAAACATGGTTCAAGGATAGCTTTTAGTCACTACTTTCCCAAACCATACCAAAGCACCCTGAACCTATGTTACTAGCCTTCCTAAAGTGATCCAACTCCACTTTATCACAAAGCCAGAGGATGAGTACAGAGGCAAGCCTATAGTGTTAGTCAGTATGCATGAATTTCAATTGTGAGAGTGAGAATGTTTCCTCAGTCCCTGAATTCTTAATGCTTTTGAGTGAGTATGAGGGACTTCTTTCTAGTGAGGGCATTTGCAGTACTTGAGTAACATATGACTATATCAACGATTGTGTACGATTGATGCTCTTTAGCTTTTCATAGTTGGATTGCCAGGTATCTCATTATGTTCTTGTTCTGCTTAATAACTTTGTAATCCTATTTTGAAGATGACAATTAGGTACCTGGATCAAAGAAATTGTTGTATATCCCATTAATATAGCTGCTATGTATTTCTCATTGTCTGCATAGATTGAGTCGCTGCTTGAGGCCAAGCAACAATTCTAAGTTGAGGGAGTTGATATACTGTCAAAATACAACACATTTCATGCCTAGAAGAAAGGATTTTGTGAGCTCTTAATGCGAATTTTTATGATTTTTATGTGTTTTTATGTTGTTCTTGCAGAAAAGTTAGGTTGGCATGATTTTAAAGAAATGTTGTAGATTTTGCTAAAGCTTAAGACATACGAGAATAGCTTATTGTAGCCTAAGCTATGAGTCATAAGGTGTGTCGTAGCAAGAATCAGAGACCAAAAATTCAGAAATCTACAAAGTGGAGATCACCCCTACGAGGCCATCCTACGAGTCATATGTCCCACCACGACTCTTATAAGAGGACTCGTAGCAAGAATTAGAGAGACAAACTGTTGCACCAAAAATTGAAGGCCAATACTAAAAGAAGAATATACAAGTCGTATCTCAAGCAACGAATTGTACTTATAGGACGTACCAGTTTAGTCCAAGATCCAAGAACCTGATACGAGACCCCAACTACGACTCGTAGGTCATCCTATGAGTCGTACCTGCGAGATTTATCAGTTGTCAGCTATCTTTTCTATGTAAATTCTAGGGTTACTTTGTAATACTATATATAGTTTAAGTTACAATTTTAGGAAAGAGTTCGATCAAAAGACATTTGATAATCATCTTTTGATACTTTTCTTAGGTTTTAAGATTAGTTTATTTTTTTCTATTGGAAAACCCTTTTTGGGGATTGCAATTATTGCTTCATACTAATTTTTAATCAAACAAGCTTTTGGATTTGCAACTTGTGGTGCCTACATTCTTCAGTGTTGTTGGTAAAGCTCTCATTTATGTCTCGTATGTGCATTTTTGTTAGTTTTGCCTTAGCTATCAATACCTATGCACCCACAACTTGGGGTTGTGGGAACACTGCCTTGAGATGACTTAGGTTTATTACATTTCTATAATTGGGGTTTTGCATGTATTATCTATTTCCCTTCATTATGATTTTTGTTTGGTGATGGCCAACACCAAACCCTGCCTACTATCACAAGCCCGACCAAGGTAGTGATAAATAGGAAAAAGGAAGTAGATGATAGGATTTGATTGATGTCTTCTTGTCCAATCAACAAAACCTAACTAAGGGAAGGTTGACTGGGATAATTGGTAATGGTTAGTTGGCATGCCATGGTTGCTGACCAAGCGTCATGGTGAAATTCGACCTTCACCTTCACAAGAGGACTGGAAGAACCTAAGTTACCATCTTGCATGTGACTCTTCAATTGTAGTTATGTTACCAAGGGTAATCGAGTCAACAAACCATGGGGAACACAATTCCCAAGTTTTCCCTAGAACTGAGTATTTTTCCGCAAAGTTGTATAGTCGTAATTTACATTTTTTTTTGAATCACAACATCCCCCCCCCTATTTAGAGATTACTTCGGTTAGGTTAATTACTGACAGCGACCATTTTCTTATTGGGGCATGAACATCAGGATATCAATACACCTACTCATCTACTTCAGGATTTGTGCACATGGATGAACAAATCCATATTTAGGTTAGCCTTTCATACTTGGGTGAAGGTTATCTTAATCTTCTTCAAAAACTTGACCCTCAACCTTGAAATCCTCAAGTGTTTCTTGTCTTCTCTCCCAATAATTTTTCACGTAGGAGTTAAGAAAAATGGTTTTTGAAACCCTTAATACGAATAAAATAACCTTTAAACACATTTTTGAGACTTCAAAAAGGGTGGGGAATGACCAAAAGGCCCTTTTCGAATTTAAAAGAAAAATCGTAACTAAAAATGCACTGGTCCGCGACGCACCAGACATGCGGACCAGCGTTTTTCTCCAAACTTTTTCCGAATGAAATTTAAACTTCCTGTCCAAATTTTTGAAAAAATGATAAGTGTTGGTCCGCGCCCCAGGTGCATCACGCCCTGGTCGAGTATCGACACTATCTTAGTTTAAAATTGCAAAAAGTATTTTTCAACTCGATTTCTGTAAAATCAAGTCGAGACCATTTTCCCACTCGATTTTTCATGATGATCACAAATTCAGTCTCAAATTTACTATCGGAGTTTGGGAAGACGAGTTATGCGCACAATTATGTTTTAGGGGTATTTCGATAATTTAGGGGGCATTACATTATCTCCCCCTTGGGATCATTCATCCTCGAATGATGAGTAAATGTAGAATAAAGGCACAACTAGACTTAAAACTCCTCTCACTCCTCACTCGAGAACTCTTGAACCCTCAACTATCCATCACTTTCTACATCTCTATCTTAGACTCAAGAATAGAATCAGCACATTAACTCGAAAATGGGAATTTCAATTATGTTAAGGATAGGAGAATTACCTTCGACATCATTGTCAGTTGGCACGAATAGGTGTAGGTATTTGATTTTCATCACTTCCTCAGCTTCTCAAGTAGCTTCCTCAACGAGTTGGTTCCTCCATAGAACTTTGATAGAGGTTATCTCTTTATTCCTTAACCTGCGAACATGATGGTCAAGAATTTGGACTGGAATTTCCTAATAGGACAGACTATCCCTTACTTCTTTACTCTTAATAGGGATTACCAAAGTAGGATCTCCCAAACCCTTCTTCAACATCAAAATGTGGAATACTGGATGGATCTCGTCTAGCTAGGAAGGCAAGTCTAACTCATAAGCGACCTTCCCAATCCTCATCATAATTTGGTAGGGTTCGATATAGCACGGACTCAATATCCCCTTCTTCCTGAACCTCATGACACCCTTCATGGGTGATACCTTCAGGTAGACCTAATCATCCACCTCAAACTCCAGGTCTTTTCTCCTCACGTGAGTGTAAGACTTTTGACGACTTTGTGAGTTACTCAGCCTCTCTTGAATGACCTTCACCTTACCCATGGACTGGTGAACAAGATCATGTCCAATCAATTCAGCTATACCAACCTCAAACCAGCCAGTCGGTGATCTACATCTCCTCCGGTACAAAGCTTCATAAGGGGCCATCTGAATGTTGGCATGATAACTATTGTTGTACGAAAATTCAATCAATGATAGATGATCATCCCAATTCCCCTTGAAGTCAATGGCACACACTCTTAACCATATCCTCCGAAGTCTAAATGGTGCGCTCCGCCTGTCCATCTTTCTGAGGATGGAAGGTTGTGCTCAGATTCACTTTCGTACCCAATCCCTTCTGAAAAGATCTCCAAAATTAGGAGGTGAATTGAGCTCCTCTGTCCAAGATGATGGACAAGAGAACCCCAAACAAACTCATAATCTCACAAATGTATAACTAGGCATATTCTTCAGCTGTATTAGTGGTCTTAACAGCCAAGAAGTGGGTTGGTTTAGTCATCTTATCCACAATCACCTATTTTGAGTCATGCTGCTTTCGGGACCTTGGTAAACTGGTAATGAAATTTATGTTGATCATATCTCATTTCCACTCAGGAATTTTGAAGTTTTGGGACAATCCACACGATCTTTGATGTTTAACCTTGACTTGTTGACAATTAGGGCACTTATAGACGAATTCAGCAATGTCTTTCTTCATTCGATTCCACCAATAGACTTCTCTCAAGTTGTGGTACATCTTGGTGGAACCAGGATAGATTGAATATCTGGAGCTATGAGCTTTGGCCATGATTCTCTCTTGAACACCATCAGCATCGAGCACACACAATCTACCCCGGTATCTCAACACCCTATCTCTCCCTTTGGAGAAAACCATCACTTTTTGCTTATGAATGACTTCTTTCAAATGGAAAAAGATAGGGTCTTGGTCTTGTGTTTCCTTCACCTCTGACACTAAGGATGAAGCAAACCCATTCTGAACGTTGACCCCGCCTTCATTATTCTACTCAAGTTGCACTCCCAATCGGGCTAACCTGTGCACTTTCTTAGCCAACTTTTTCTTCCCTTCCTCCACATGGGCAGTGTTACCTATAGACAACCTACTAAGAGCATCAACAACAATATTATCTTTACTTGGGTGATAGAGAATTCTCATGACATAATCCTTGAGCAACTCCAGCCATCTCCTTTGCCGCAGGTTTAGCTCTTTTTGACTGAAAATATACTGCAAGCTCTTGTGGTCAGTGAACACATCCACATGTACTCCATACAAGTAGTGGTGCCAAATCTTGATTGCGAACACCACTGCTGCCAATGCAATATCATGAGTTAGATAGTTCTTCTCATGTATCTTAAGTTATCTGAAAGCATAGGCTATCACCTTCCCTCTCTGTATTAGCACACAACCTAGTGCATCATAGTATATCACAAAGTCTCCCATCCTGTCGGGCAAAGTCAAAACTGGTGTTATAGTCAGTCTAATCTTCAACTCTTGGAAACTCTTCTCACATTCCTCAGACACTAAAATTTGACCTTTGTCAAATTTAGCTTGGTCAATGGTGCAGACAAAGAAGAGAAGCCCTTAACGAATCTATGATAATAGCCTGCCAACCCCAAGAAACTCCTAATTTCCATGGGAGAGGTCGGCCTGGGCTAATTCTTAACCGCTTCAACTTTTTGAGAATCCACTCAAATACCATCGCCTGAGACAACATGACCTAAGAAAGCCACGAACTTGAGCCAAGACTCACACTTCGAAAACATTGCATACAATTCATGGTCTTTGAGAGTTTGCAAGACTATTCTTAGATAATTGGCATGCTCCTCTTCATCCTTAGAATACAGTAGGATATCATCAATAAATACACTCACGAACATATAAAGATACAATCTAAATACTCGATTTATCAAGTCCATGAACACTGCAGGTGCATTAGTTAACCCAAAGGACATGATTAAGAACTCAAAATGGCCATACCTTGTCCTAAAAGTAGTCTTTGGGATGTCAAATTCCCTCACTTTCAATTGATAGTAACTTGATTTGAGGTCTATCTTGGAGAAACAAGAATCACCCTGAAGTTGGTCAAATAGATCATCTATCCTAGGGAGAGGATACTTATTCTTTATTGTGACCTTGTTCAGCTGCCGATAGTCTATACACATTCTGAGATACCCATCTTTCTTATGCACAAATATGATAGGAGCACCTAAGGAGAGAACATTAGGCCTTATGAAACCTTTCTCTAGCAAATCTTTCAATTTCTCTTTCAATTCTTTCTACTCAGCGAGGGCCATTCTGTGAAGTGGAATTGATATAGGCTGGGTATCGGGGAGAACATCAATTCCAAAGTCAACCTCCCTGTCAGGAGGACTCCAGGTAGATCATCTGGAAACTTATTCTCAATCAAGAATGACTCGAGAGTAGGAGGCTCAAGATCATCAGGCTTAACTCGTACGAGATGGTAAATACAACCTTTGGAGATCAACTTTCTAGCTCTAAGATAGGAGATAAACTTGCCCTTAGGTGCAACAGAACAACCTCTCCACTCTAAAATAGGTTCATTAGGAAACTGGAATTTAACAATCCAGGTTCTATAATCAACAAAGGCATAGCAGGTGTGAAGCCAATCCATGCCAATGATCACATCAAAATCCACCATCTCCAACTCTACCAAGTCAGCCAAGGTATCTTTATGATAAATGGATACTACACAATCCCTGTAAACCCTCTCAACTAAGATAGACTCACCAGTAGGGGTGGAAACAGTAATGGGTTCATGCAAACACTTTGGAAGAATCCTAAATTTACCATCCACCTCGGGGTTACAAAAGATAGAGTGGCACTTGGATCAAGCAATGCATAACAATCAAAAGTAAAGATTCGAAGCATACTCGTCACAACATCTGGTACTACATCTTGATCCTGGTGAGTCCTCATTGCATAAAAATGGTTTGTCCTGCCTTCCATGCTCGTAGTAATACCCCTCTGATAATTGTAAGTTAGGGGTGCTACGGAGGACTGTGCTTTATTACTTACATTAACTCTTCACCTTCTTGGACACTCATCATTGAAGTGACCTATCTTTCCACATATATAGCAAGCATCTGTGCCCTCACGGCACTCACCTAAGTGGAGTTCTCCACACTTGCCATAAGGTGATTTTCCCCTCGTACCTTGAGTCATGATAGCCTGGGATTGAGAGCCTTTGGCTCTAAAATTCTAATGACCATAGGATTTCTGATCATACCTATTTTGTTGGATGGGTGCACTCACTGCAGAGGGTGCAAAACTTGAAGACCTCTTCTGAAAGTAAGACTTATCACCCTTATTATATCTCTGTTGGCTAGGCTCATTCCTTGCTGACTTGGCTTTCTTCCTCAAATGATCTTCTCTATTTTTCCTCTTACCCTCCTCAGTTTGTTGAGCGTATACCATATCCTGGAGATGTCCATACCAGGGATCAACAATGCTGCTTTGCTTTCCTTGAAAGAGTAAGAATTGAAAGAGTAATTGAAAGACTTGTTATAGCAGGGTTTCATAAGGCCTAGTGTCTCACCTTGGGGTGCTCTTATCCTCTTCGTGCGTAAGAAATATGGGTCTCTCAGGATGTGTATATATTACCAACAGCTGAAAAAGGTCACCATAAAGAACAAATATCCTCTTTCCAGAATGGATGACCTCTTTGACCAACTTTAGGGTATTACGTGCTTCTTGAAGATAGACCTTAGGTCAGGTTATCATCAGTTGAAGGTGAGGGAAAGTGACATCCAAAAAAAAGCCTTTAGGACATGGAATGGCCACTTTAAGTTCATGGTCATGTCCTTCGAATCGACAAATGCACCTGCAGCTTTCATAGATTTGATGAACAGCGTATTCAAACCATATCTTGATATGTTCGTTATTATGTTTATCGAAACTACTATGGTATACTCTAAGGATGAAGGGAAGCATGCTAGTCACCTTAGATTGGTTTTGCAAACACTTAAAGATCATGAGTTGTATGCAAAATTCTCTAAGTGTGAGTTTTGGCTCAAGTCCATGGCTTTCTTGGGACATGTTGTTTCAGGAGATGGTATCCGAGTAGATACGCAGAAAATTAAAGCGGTTAAGAACTAGCCAAGGCTAACTTCTCCAACAGAAATAAGAAGCTTCTTGGGTTTAGCAAGCTACTATCACATATTTGTTAAAGGCTTCTCTTCTCTATCATCCCCATTGACTAAGCTAACTCAGAAGAAGGCCAAATTTCAGTGGTCTGACGCATGTGAAAAAAGTTTTCAAGAGTTAAAGACTAGATTGACTATAACACCAGTGCTGACCTTACCAGACAAGATGGGGCACTTTGTGATATATTGTGATGCATCCCTAGTAGGATTAGGTTGTATACTTATGCAGAGGGGGAAGGTGATAGCTTATGCTTCCAGACATCTTAAGATCCATGAGAAAAACTATCCAACTCATGATCTATAGTTGGTAGCATTGGTGGTCGGACTTGAAATCTGGCATCACTACTTGTATGGAGTATGTATGGACGTGTTCACTGACCACAAGAGCTTGCAGTATGTGTTCAGCCAAAAAGAGCTCAACTTGCGACAGAGGAGATGGCTGGAGTTGCTCAAGGATAATGATATGAGCATTCTCTACCACCCAAGTAAGGATCACATTGTTCTGATGCTCTTAGCAGGATGTTTATGGGTAGCACTGCTCATGCGGAGGAAGGAAAGAGAGAACTAGCTAAGGAAGGGCATAGATTGGCTCGACTAGGAGTGTAACTTGAGGAGAACGACGAAGGCCGAGTTAATTTTTGGAATGGTATTGCTTCAACCTTAGTGTCAGAAGTGAAGGAGAACAAAGACCAAGACCCTATCTTGTTTCAACCGAAAGAAGCGGATCACAAGAAGAAGGTGATGGTCTTCTCCAAAGGTGGAGATAGGGTGTTAAGATACTAGGGTAGGTTGTGTGTGCCTAACATTGATAGGGTTCAAGTGAGGATAATGGTCGAAGCTCATAGTTCCAGATATTCCATCCATTCTAGCTCCACAAACATGTACCACGACTTAAAAGAAGTCTATTAGTGGAATGAAATGCAGAAAGACATTGTTGAATTTGTGTCTAAGTGCCCCAATTGTCAATAGCTTAAGGTTGAACATCAGAAACTGTGTGGGTTAGCTCAAATGTTTGAAATTCCATAATGGAAATGGGAGATGATCAACACGGATTTCATCACGGGCTTACCAAGATCCTGAAAGCAGTATGATTCGATATGGGTGATTGTTGATAGGATGATGAAATTAACCCATTTCTTGGAAGTCAAGACAACTTATGCTGCTGAGAAGTATGCTCGATTGTATATTCGTGAGATTGCATGGGGTTCCCTTTTCCATCATCTCAGACAGAGGAGCTCAATTCACCTCTCAATTCTAGAGATTATTCCAAAAAGGATTGGGCACGAAAGTATATCTGAGCGTAGCTTTTCACCCTCAGACGGATAGGCAGGCAGAACACACTATTCAAACGTTGAAGGATATGCTGAAAGCTTGCATCATCGACTATAAGGGTAATTGGGACGACCATCTATCACTGATTGAGTTAGCACACAATAATAGCTACCACACCAGCATCCAGATGGCCCCTTATGAGGTATTATATGGGAGGGGATGTAGAACACTGATTGGCTAGTATAAAGTTGGTGAACTGGAGTTGGTTGGACCATATCTTATCCACCAGTCTATGGAGAAGGTGAAAGTCAGCAGAGAGATTGAAGATAGCCCAGAGTCGTCAGAAGTCATATACGGACATGAGATGAACATACTTGAAATTTGAGGAGGATAATTGGGTGTACTTGAAGGTGTCACCCGTGAAGGGTGTTCTGAGGTTTGATAAGAAAGGGAAATTAAGTCCACGTTATATCGGACCATACAAGATTATGAGAAGAATTGAGAAGGTTGGTTATGAGCTAGACTTACCTTCGAAGCTAGATGGAGTCACCTGGTGTTCCATGTGTCGATGCTAAAGAAATGTTTAGTGGATCCTGCCTTAGCGATTCCCATGAAGAGAACGGGAGTGAAGGATAGTCTATCCTACGAAGAAATTTTAATCCAGATCCTTGGCCAACAAGTTCGTAAGCTGAGGAACAAAGAGATAGCCTCCATTAAAGTCCTATGGAGGAATCAATTCATTGAAGAAGCTACGTGGAAGCTGAGGAAGCGATGAAACTCAAATACCTACACCTATTCGTGCCAAATGACGATGATGTTGAAGGTAATTTACTTATCCCTAATGCCATTGAAACTTCTTTCTTGATTTGATGCATTGATTCTAATCCTCTAGCTTGAGACTGAGGTAGATAGGTGATGGATAGTTGAGAGTTCGAGAGTTTCCAAGAGAGGAATGAGGTGAGTTTTGAGGTTTCTCATTTTTTATTCTATCCTTACTTTTCATTTGAGAACGAATATTGAAACTTCTTTCTTAATTTCATGCATTGATTCTAATCCTCGAGCCTGAGACTGAGGTAGATAGGTGATGGATAGTTAAGAGTTTGAGAGTTCCCAAGTGAGAAATGAGGTGAGTTTTGAGGTTTCTCGTTTTTTTATTCTATCCTTACACATCATTTGAGGACGAATGATCCCAAGGGTAAGATGATGTAACACCACGTGAAATTCTCAAAATGCCCCTAAAATGTATTCATGTGCACAATGCATCTTCCAAAGCTCCGATGGAAAATCCAAGACCAGATTTGTGATCAGCACAAAAAATCGAGTCAGAAAATAGTCTCAACCCAATTTAAGAGAAATCAGATCGAAAAATAATTTTTGCTCATTCTTTCCAAAATAGTGCTTATCTGCGTCCCTGGCACGACAGGACAGGATGCGGAGCAATAATTCATCTTTTTTCTATTTTTCGACGGGAATTGAAATTTCTGAAAATTGGTGGAAATGTACTAGTCGGCGCCTCTGGTGCGTAGTGGACCAGTAACATCAGTTTTAAAATTGTTTTGTTTATTACGGGAAGGGCATTTGGTCCTTGCCAACCCATTCTTAAGTCCTAAAACACGTTTAATGGTCGTTTATTATCGATTAAGGTTTTCAAAAACCCATTTTTCTCTTAAGTTCTACGTAAGGTTCCTGAGAGAAGAAAATCAGGAAGTCGAGGGTTTCTAGTTTGAGTGTGAATTCTTGGAGGAAAACTTCATTATTCGTCAATCTAGGTATGTAAAGCTACACAAAGCATGAAATTGTTCTTCCATGTGCCCCAATATATGTAATAGATTGACAATTGATAGTTGAGGAGTCTTGAGTAGTGATTCTTGAAGAACTTCTTGAACATTATCTTTATTTCTTGAATCGTATTTTATGGTTATGATTCTACCATATATGTATTTTTCATTCCGTCCAAAATTGATTTTATGATATAGACACTTATAAGCTCCCTCTCTATGCCTTGCAGTAATGATTCCTCTGCCATTATGACCTTTACCACAGCGACAGTGTCCATAGGTCAAATTATTTCGTGGATTGGATTTCACTTGACTGTCTACGGTTTCATTGCATGTGGTCGGGGTAGAAGTTTTGTATAAATGTATCGCCATGCTATTAAGTATTTTTATTTAAGTTCTTTTCTTTCTAAGAGGT
>JAOTQR010025749.1:0-16631 GCA_025774065.1 Solanum ossicruentum | reverse complement strand
TATTTGTATAGAGGTCTGTGGATACTTGTGGGTAGTGAGCGTGAGGATTGTTGTACGTGGGAGTTTGTTGTATGTTTTGACACTTATCAGGCGGCGGGTCCGCGTTATGTTATGTTGGATACTTTATTAGGCGGCAGGACCGCAGCGGAGACCTTGTCGGCCCGCGTTATTATGTGAATGCATATATGTATGTTTTTCTATGTATTCTGGGAGCTGCTGCAGGTGTGGATAGTCAATAAAACAGAGGAAACTCTGCCGAAATTTTGGTAGAATTCTAGGCTATGATTATAATGGAATTCAACTTAGTATGTGATTACGTGCTCCTATCGGGCACTGGTCACGACCCCAGGGAGGGGTGTGACATTATCATTCAAACTCAATGATAGTCATGTAATGAATTATTCCTCCAGTATTAATAAAATATAGTTTCACATAGGATTTTGTTTGGTATGAAGGAAAATGTAATCCAAGGAAAATATTTTCTAAAAAAAAATGGATTTCTAATTTATTTTCTCATGTTTGATTGATGAGTGAAAAATATTTTTTATTGTTTGGTTACTGAATGAAAATATTTTTAAAAAATATCTTTTTTTTCTTCTAGAGAGTAGAAAATATTTTTAGCAAAATAATTTCTAACATGAAAATCAATCCTAGTAATCGATTTGAAACCCAACCCCGACAGTTAAATCGAAATCTAACCCCAATAACTAATTCAAAATTCAACCTTGAGACTTGATCTCGATATCTAAACTTGGACTTGATTGATCAATTTTGGATGCGACACTAATGCTCGAATTGATACCCGACTTTCAAATCAAGATTGACACTAATATTCGATGTAGGACCCAATTTTTACAGCGGGACCTAACTCTACTTCTGACTCAAGATTCAACTTTCAAATATAGATTCAACCCCAACCTTCAGATAGGCACTGCAACCAAAATTGCACTGAACCCGACTCCAGATTGAACTTTCAAATTAAAATTTTTAAATATTTTTAAAAAATAATTTTATTTTTATATTTTTTGGGTGGGGAGAGGGCTGGTGGTTGTAGTGGATGGTGGAGTAGTAAAAAGTACGCATTTCAAAATTTCAAAAAATAATATTTATTTTTCTTGGGAGGAGAGGGAGCTAGTAGAGGGTCGAGATAAGGATGGGGTTAAAAAAATAAAAAAAATTTAAAATATTTTTCAATTTGTTTAGGGTGGGGGCTTTATTTTGAAGGAAAATTATTTTCCTTAAATTTGAGAAAAATAAGTTGATTTGGAAAATATTTTTTAAAATATTTAAATCCAACCAAACATGAAAATGGAAAAATATTTTCCTTATACAAAACACCCCTTCGCAATAAATTATATACTGAAAAAATTATCTTAAAATACTAAACTTCATTATTTAGCTTTTAATTGTAATTAATTTATTCCAGTAATGTTGTCAAATAAATATCTTTTAAATTATCCTACATTCTTCCATCTTTTAAAACTTACTTTTATAGTTCTTCACTACTCATTAGTGTTATTTTTAATCTTTTTGTTTTTCATATTTGAAATAAATATATAATGACACTTTCCACTAATAAGTAGAGTTTTTCTAAGGAAAAATTGCTAGAAAAAACACTATAAGAGTATTTATTACTTAAGTCACACGGGTCTTATTCTATTTACAAATCTATGTTTTTAATTACAAAATTGTACATGCCCACTTAAATTATTTTATCTTTCATAATTTTAATATTCATTATTTTTTTCCTTGGGATTTAGTAGAGTTGATTTTTTTTCTTTCCAACATCCTTTATTTGACTTTTTTTTTTCTGTTGAGAGGAACACTCATCAAATCCCTCTTGTCTTTTTAGAAACCAATAGACATCCATTAGCTTCTAACACACATTATGTTAAATATATCTTGTAGATATTTTTATAATGTATATTTAGAAGGAAATTATTTTGTGTATATTTTCCTTATTTATATTTGGAAGGTAGATATCTTGTTTATATTTAGTTCCTTAGAATTAGGCTAGTCTCACTCCTAATTGAAGGCTTAACTTTGTATATATTCGGACTTTGCATATTGTTTATGGTGAAGAAAAATATTCTTCTTCTATCATGATATTTTCCTTCCAAATATACATTATAAAAGAATCTACAAGATATATTTAACTCATTATTATTTTTCTTTTTTGGTTCTTCCTCTTTATTGTGGACATTGTTGACTTTTTTTTCATGCCACCTCTTCTTTGGTCAGTAGTCATGAATTAGCTTCTCACACACGCTATTTATTTTTGTGTTCCGACTCTTCGTCGTCGTTTTTGAAAGGGAAGGAGAAGACATCTAACGTCCCATATGACAGTGACTTTGAAGATAAGTTTCCTCCTTTGAAACTACTTCGTCTCAACAAGAAGGGTAAAAGCTTCGTAGTTAAATCCAAGGTATTTTTAATTCTTTTTTTTAATTTTTAGTAGGCATCTGCTAATTTTTTGGTTATGATGATTTTTCTCTATGGAATTTTTTTTTTTGAAATCCGTGGTTTGAAACAACCCGAACAAGGTTAAAGCATCTAATCCCACCAAAAGGAATGGAAAAAATATGGATAAGAAAAAAAAGTATGTCATAATGATTTTTTTATTTTTATTTTATGTTTTTTTATACTGAAGAGTTTTGTTTACTTTTTTTTGATAGTGTTTAATTGATAAATCTGTAATTATTTTTTTCAGATGAAGGGTCCATCATCTTGTTGGTTGTACTACACAAACTTTAAAGTATTTTTAACATTGCATCTGGTTAGCTTTTTTTAGAATATCATTATGGTTTATTTATTGATTGATATTTACAGTTGGTGTGATTATTGATATACACATTAGTTCTTAGTTGGTTGATTGATTGCCCCATCTTAGTTTGGTGGATACTGTTGATTATTTTTTATATATATATTTACAACAATATATATATTTACAGTTGTTGTAATTTGTCTGCCATGATTAAGTAGAATGGTGTTTCATTTATTTATTTTTTATAGTGGTTGACATTTATTGGGTTACAATGATTATCTTGTTGTGTCTTGTTTGTTAAATTAGTGTTGACAAAATATTTGGTGCAATTGTTGTCACAATTGGTGAAATATAAGAAAAATCTATATTTCTTATAGATTTTGTGTCAGGGGTTTAGTGTTTTTTTGATACTAGATTGGTGTTACATTAAATTTTTTTAAAAAAAATATTTTGATATAGAGGTTGGTGTTTTGGGGGGTTCAATTATTATATTTCCTGAAATTTAATACCTTGATTACTTTTTCGTTTTCTTATGTAGGATGTGGGATGTTTCTCAGCTGTTCTGTTGAGTATTGATGTGTACATTGGTTCTCAGATGTCAGGTTGAGATTAATCCACGTATCTTTCTGCATTATTTATTACAGTTGACATTGGAGTTTTTTAAATACATAACATGTTGATGATTTTTTTGGGCTTTATTTTGGTATCACTCTTGTTCTTTTTTTGTTGGCTGCTTTTTTTTTTTTGGTGCAACTCTCCAATTATTTGTTGTTTATTTTTGGGATCGTCATTGTTTTCTATTTGTCTGTTTTTTGTTTTTGATTTTCATTTACGATAGCATATTTGATTTTTTTTTATGTTGAATGATATTGGAGTTTACATGACATGTGTTTTTTTTTTGTATTTATTTCATATCACACTTAATTTTGGTTTCTGCTCTATATTTCTTTGGTGTTCATCTTGATACCTGTTTTGGTATTTTTTTAATGTACCTCTTATATAGATATATACAATTTGATTTATTTTTTGTTATCTGCATAAGGATAGATGTTTTCTCGAGATCCTAAGTATTGATTTATACATTGGTTCTCAAAAAGTTCTGAATTCATTTCGAGTGAGGTACAGAGCATTGCTTTGGGATTCTAACTTTGGTTTTTCTTAAACAAAATTACCAATGCAAAATCATGCTATTTGATTTATCTGCTTATTTCACTGCAATAAAAATAACTTTTAATGATAATAAATATGTATATGAACGAAGAGGGCTAAAGTCTTTACTGACATTAGTTACTTGTTACTAGATTCAATGCTGTTATAAGCTTTAGAGATATTCATAAAGAGTGTTAATTGCATCTAGAAAAACATATTTAGCGGCAATTAATTTGTTGCCATTAACTTTTTGCCTCTAAGGATCATTTTTGGTGTAGTGTTAGTATGTGGTGTAAAACTTTGAATTGATGCCATGCTTCCTTTCATTGCTTTATCAATTATATCGAGGCTCTCTTTTAGTTTAAGTCATTATCAGCTCCTTAAACTTATCAAAATATTATATTTATACATTAAGTCACTTTAATTGATCACTTCAATCCTAAGAAAGTTGATAAAGGTTCCGCATCTTGTAATCCATTCCCTTATTCAAGATGTATCATAACCAATATGAAAGGCAACAATGGCCCGAAATAGATGAGACTGTTATGAAGAGGTATTGTTAATACATACTGGAACCATTTCAAACTAGGCAACTGAATAGATCCATTCTTGTGTTGTCTTCTCCTAATTTTCCATATTAAGGTCGTTGAAGAAACAGGACTAGATATGTGTTTTATTAACCTTTACGAGGTTATCATATTATTCAGATGCGTCAAGTATTAGACTGATAACATCCGTATGTGCTAGTTAATTTCTATAACCAGATAAAGTGAGATGAGTTTCGATTTTGAATCATGTAGCCTTGTTGAGCTATCTATCTCTGAATCATATTTGCTAATCCTTGCAACCCGAGAAATAAGTCGTCAAGCAAGAACAAAGTGCCTCGAAAACATGATGATTTACTTCAAGGGAGAAAGGTCAAAAATGTCCTTCAACTATGTGAAATGAACAAAAATTCCCTTTGTTTATAGTTTAATCCAAAAATATTCTTACCGTCAATATTTTAGTCCAATAATGCTCTTGGGATTGATACTTTGAACCAAAAATACACTTATTGTCACCAAAAGGGTCAAAAAATACCTTCTTTATTTTTTTCAATTTAAACATATGTGTCCCTAATAAAAATATTATTTGTAAAGAACCTTTTTCTTGTTTTGTTTCTTTTGAAATCACTTTAACTGATATACATGTAAGAAAATATTTTTTTCTTCTTAATCTCATTTTACCAATTAAGATGGAATATCATACCTTTGTAACAAAAAATATATGTCATAAATATAAGATCATGGTAAATCAAACATCAATTTTTATTTAAATAACGATAAAAATGGTAATTATAACAAAACAAGAAATTTTTTTAATTTTAATTTTTTTCTCAGATTGAAGTAAGATAAATGATTGCTAATTAAAAAATGGTATTAGAAAAATAATGTGTTCAAAAATAAAATGCATAACAAATTTATTTGAAAAAGGGGGATTTTTGACCCATTAAATAACAATAAGGGCATTTTTGGACCAATATATTGACGACAAGAGCATTTTTGGACTAAACTAAAGATGAAGGGCATTTTTGTTCATTTCATATAGTTTGAGGACATTTTTACCTTTTCCCTTGGTTCAATGATGAACAACTGCTAATTTTCCTTTCACTTCTATCAAATTATAAATCCTCATCGGAACATCTATCAAGCCTTTCCACAAATTTATAATTCAAAAATTCTCCCTCTTAACATTAAATGACACTATGCATCTTATATAGATAGCTCCTTAGATACAAACTCTTCTGGCCAATAGCAGAAATAATGAACAGGGCGAACTTTTAATCTTTTTCCATGATTCACTTCAGCTAGTTAATACCAAGTATCATTGTAATGTGTCATACCAATCACCACGCATATGCCCGATGAATCATTATATATAAGAAAGAATCTGGTATTTCCATAGGAGAAGATAATGTTGAGTGTAACATGAAAATCGTACAAATATTCACATCAAATTATTTAACTATACTAGTGTTTCAATAAAATCACCAAAAAGGATGGATTGATACCTTATGCATACGAGCCCTCTACGAGTCCTAGGAGGCCTAGCAACATCAAAAGATGCCTGGTAGCATTTTATGAGGAAAGGAACAGGAAACAGGCGATTTCGACAATTTTTCATAGGTGTTAACGCATAAATTCTAAGGCTGTCAGGCTTATTTTTTCAAACAAATTACACCAACCAGTCCATAACGATCCCTTGATGGCTACGAACAACACGTGGTAGCGTTTTATGGGCTAAGGAATAGGAAATAGGCAACTTCGCCAGTTTTGTTTTTGGGTGTTAGCCCATGTATTATGGAGGCTACTGGGACTCTGGCCCCATATTTTCCAAAAACTTATACCAACATGTCCATAATGAGCTCGCTAAGAGTTCTAGGTGGCCCGGCGGCGTTGGATGACGCCTGTAACATTTTATGGGCCAATGAACAAGAACAAACGATTTCGACATTTTTCGTGGATGCTAGCCCACGAATTCTGGGGTTGCCGGGCCTCCAGGCCCATTTTTTCAAAAACATTACACCAATCCATCTATAACAAGCCTACCAAGAGTACGAGGTGGCCCGACGATGCCGGACAATGCCTGCTAGCATTTTATGGGTTAAGGAATAGGAAACAAGCGATTGCGACTATTTTTCCTGGGTGCTAGCCCATGGATTCTGAGGATGCTAAGGCTCCGAGATAATTTTTCCTGAAAATTTACACCAACTCGTCTGTAGTGAGCCCTCTAAGAGTTCCAGGTGTCCCGGCAGCACTGGACGAAGTCTAGTCGCATTTCATGGGTCAAGGAATAGGAAACAAGTAATTCGATAATTTTTCGTGGGTGTTAGCCCACGAATTCTAGGGTTGCCGAGGCTACGGGGACATTTTCCTAAAATGTTTATGCCAACCGGTCCATAATAAGCCTACCAAGAGTCCTAGATGGCTCGGCAACACTGCATGACACCTGATAGCATTTTATAGGCTAAGAATAAGGAAATAAGATTTCGATAGTTTTTCGTAGGTGTTACCCCCACGGATTCTGTGTTGCTAGGGCTCTGGGCTAATTTTTCTTGAAAAATTACACCAACTTTTCCATAACGAGCCCGTCAAGAGTCCTGCATGACCGGTAGCGCTGGACGATACCTGGTAGCATTTTATGGGTCAAGGAACAAAAAATAGGCAATTTTGATAATTTTTCACAGGTGTTAGCCTATGGATTCTGGAGCTTCCAAGGCTCTGGGCCCATTTTTCTAGAAAATTTAGACCAACCCATTCGTAATAACCTCGCCAAGACTCCCGCATGGCCTGACATCATAGAACGATGCCCAGTAGCATTTTATGGGCGAAGAAACAGGAAACAAGCTATTTCTGTGATATTTCGTGGGTGTTAGCATACAGATTCTAAGGGTTGTTGCGGTTTCGGGCCTAATTGTTTTTTGAAACATTACTCCAACCCGTCCATAACAAGCTTGACAAGAGTTTCAGGTAGCTCGACATTGCAAGACGGTATCTGGAAACTTTTTATGAGCCAAAGAATACGAAACAGGCAATTTTAACAATTTCTCATGTGTGTTAGCCCACAGATTCTAGGACTGCCGAGGCTCCGAGCTCATTTTTCTCATAAAATTAAACCAACCTATTCATAAAAATCTTTCCAAGGTCCCAAGTGGCTCGTGAAACCAGACAATGTCTGCTAGCATTTTATGGACCAAGGAACAAGAAATAGGCTATATCGGTAACTTTTGGTAGGTGTTAGCTTCCAATTTCTTGGGCTTCTGGGGCTCTAAGATCATTAATCCTGAAAAATTTAACCAAATCATCCGTAATGTGCCTGTCAGGAGTCCTAGGTGGCTAAGTAGCGCCAGACGATGTCTGGTAGCATTTTATGGACCAAGGAATTGGAAACAGACAATTTCAACAGTTTTTCATGGGTGTTAGCCCATGAATTCTAAGGTTACTAAGGATCCAGGATCATTTTTCATGAAACATTATGCCACCCCATCCTTAATGAGCCCTCCAAGAGCCCTAGGTGGCCCAGCAACGCCGGACGATGCCTGGTAGTATTTTATGAGTCAAAGAATAGGAAATCGGAAATTTTGGAAGTTATTTATGGGTTTTGACCCATGGTTTATGGGGATGCCTAGGCTTCGAGCCTATTTTAACAAAAAACATACACCCACCCATCTGTAACAAGCCCTACAAGAGTCTCAGGTTTGCCAAGCAGCGCCGGACGACCCCTGGTAACATTTTATGATCGAAGGAAAAGGAAACATGCAATTTTGAGAGTTTCTCATGGGTGTTTGCCCATAGATTCAAGGGGGTTTTGGGGCTCCAAGAATATTTTTCTCAAAAGGTTATGCCAACATACCCACAACGAGTCCACCCAGTGTCCCAAGTGGCTCGGCGATGCTGAATGATTCCTGGTAGTATTTTATAGACCAAAGAATAGATCATAGGCAATTTCAACAATATTTCATGGTTGTTAGCTCATGGATTTTGGGATTATCGGGGCTCTAAGCCTACTTTCCCCAAAATATTACACCATCACATCCCTAACGAGCTCGTCAAAAGTTCCACGTGCCTTGGCAGTGCCGAACGATACCTAAAGAAATTTATTGGCCAAGGTACAAGAAACAAACAATTTTGATAATGTTTTATAGGCGTTAGCCCATAGACTCTGGGGCTCTGGGCCTATTTTTCTGTAAAATTAAACCAACACCTCCGATATGAGCCCATCAAGAATCCCAAGTGGCCCGGTGAACCCGAATGATGCCTATTAGCATTTTATGTGCCAAGGAACAGAAAATAATCAATTGTTGTAATTTTTTGGGGGTGTTAGCCGATGAATTTTGGAAATGCCAGGGCTCCAGGCCCATTTTTCTAGAAAGATTACACCAACCCATTCTTAACAAGCACTGTAAGAGTCCCAATAGCCTGGCGGTGTTGGGTGACACTTGGTAGTATTTTATGGGCATCAAAATAAGAAATAAGTGATTTTCATAGGTTTTTCATGGGTGTTATCCCATGGATTCTAGGGTCGCGAGGACTCTTGGTCTATCTTTCCTAAAATATGACACCATCCCATCCATAACGAGCCTACAAAGAGTCCTAGGAGGCCCAGCAGCACCGGACACACCTGGTATATGGGCCAAAGAATAAGAAACAACTGTTTTGGCAGTTTTTCATAGGTGTTAGCCTACGAATTTTATGGCTGTCAGTGCTCCAGGCCTATTTTCCCAAAAAATTTACAAAAATCGATCTATAACCATCTTGCCAAGAGTCCTCGGTGGCCCAGCGATGCTGGACAATGTCTGATAGCATTTTATGGGCCAAGAATTAGGAAATAAGCAAATTTTGTAGTTTTTCGTGGGTGTTAGCCTACTGATTCTAAGGCTGCCAAGGCTCTGGCACATTTTTCCTTAAAAATTACTCCAACCCATATGTAAAGAGCCCGTTAAGAGTCCCAGATGGCCCAATGGCACTAACGACGCCTAGTAGTATTTTATGGGCCAAGGAACAAGAAACAGGCGATTTTGATAATTTTCATGGGTGTTAGCACACAAATTCAAGGGTTGCCGAGGCTCTGAGCCTATTTCTCCCAAGAAATTACACTAAATCATTCATAATGAGCCTGCAAAAAGTCCAAAGTAGCTCAGCGATGCCGAACTATGTCTAGTAGTATTTTATAGCCCAAGTAACAGAAAACAAACACCTTTGGCAATTTTTCATCGGGGTTAGCCCATGGATTCTGGGACTGTCGTGGATCCGGGCATATTTTTCTTGAAAGATTACACGAACCTATCTGTAACGAGCCTATCAAGAGTTCCACGTAGCCTAACAACGTTAGATGATGCATGGTAGCATTTTATTTGCCAAGAAACAAGAAACAGGCAATTTCAGAAGTAGTTTTTCACAGGTAACCCGCAGATTCTAGGCTACTGGGGCACTAGGCCTATTTCTCCCAAAATATTAAGCCAATCTGTCCATAACGGATCTGCTAAGAGTGCTAAGTGGGTCGGCGACTCCGAACTACACCTGGTAGCATTTATGGGCCAAGGAACAAGAAATAGGTAATTTTAGCAGTTTTTCTTGAGTTTTAACCCATGAATTCTAGGGTGCAGGGGATCCGGACCCATTTCTTCAAAAGAATTACACCAACCTATCCATAACGATCCCTCCTAAGAGTACCATATTGCCCGACGGTGGCAGACAACGCCTGGTAGAATTTTATGGGCCAACAAATAAGAAATATGTGATTGCCATAATTTTTTGGATGTGTTAGCCATGATTCTGGGGCAATCAGGGCTTCGATCCCATTTTCCCGAATAATTACGCCAACCCATCCATAACAATCCCGCCAAGAGTTCTAGGTTAGCCGGCGGTGCCGGACGATACCTAGTAGCATTTTATGGGCCGAGGAACAAGAAATCAACAATTTTGATAGTTTTTCGTGGATGTTAGCCTATGAATCCTAGGGTTTCCGGGGCTTCGGCTGCATTTTTCTCAAAACATTTGACAAACCCATACATAACGATCTCGCCAAGAATTCCAAGTATTTCGGAGGCATCGAACGATGCCTAATAACATTTTATGAGCCAAGGAATAGAAAACAAACAATTTTTACAGTTTTTCGTGTGTGTTAACCCATGGATTCTGGGGCTCCAAGCCCATTTTTCTCAAAACATTACATCAACTTGTCCATAACGAGCCCTCCAAGAGTACCAGGTGGTTCGGCGACGTCAGATAACACCTTGTACCATTCTATTGTCCAAGGAGCAGCAAACACGTGATTTCAACAGTTTTTCATGTGTGTTAACCCATTGATTCTGGGGCTACCGGGGCTTTGGGTCCAATCGCCCAAGACATTACACCAACAGGTACATAACGACCCTCCAAGAGTCCCATGTAGCCTGGTAGCGCCGGATGATGCCTTGTAGCATTTTATGCGCCAACGAATAGGAAATAGGCAATTCTGATAGTTTTTCATAGGTGTTACCAATAGATTATGGGGTTACCAGGGCTTCGAGCCCATTTTTCCCAAAAGGTTATACCCACCCATTATAACTACCCTGCCAAGAGTCCATAGTCGTTTTAATGATACCTGAGAGAATTTTATGGGCTAAGGAATAGGACATGAACAATTTTGGCAGTTTTTTATGGGTGTTAATTAGCCCATAAATTCTGGGGTTTCTAGGTCTCCCAACCTATTTTTCCATGAAACTTACACCAACCCATCTCTAACGCCCGCCAAGAGTTCTAGGTGGCACCCGATGATGCCTGGTAGTATTTTTTCAACCAAGGAATAACTTTTCATAGGTGTTAGCCCATGCATTCTTGGATTAGCGGTCATTTGGGCCCATATTTCCTGAAATATTACACCAAGTTGTCTGTAACAAGCCGGCCAAGAATCCCAAGTGCCCAGACAGCGTCGGATGATACCTAATAACATTTTATAGGCTAAGGAACAGGAGATAGGCGATTTCGATAGTTTTCATGGGTGTTAGCCCATGAATTCTGGGTCTTCTAGGGATTTAGGCTCATTTTCCTGAAATATTACACCAAATCATTCGTAATGAGCTCATCAAGAGTCCCAAGTTTCCTGACGGTCCTGGATGACGCTTGGTAGCATTGTATGGGCAAAGGAATAGGAAATAGGCGATTCTGATAGTTTTTTATGGGTGTTCACCCACGAATTCTGGGGCTATCGGGGATCTGAGTGCATTTTCTTAAAATATTACAGAATCTCCTCCGTAACAAGCCCGCCAAGAGTCCCAGGTGACCCAGCTATGCCAGACGAGCCTGGTAGCATTTTATGGGCCATAGAAGAGGAAACAAGAGATTTCAATAATTTTTCATAGGTGTTAGCCCATGGATTCTGGGGCTACCGAGGCTCTGGGCCTATTTATTCCTAAAATTTACACTAACCCATCCATAATGATCTCGCTAAGAGTCCTAGGTGGCTCGGTAGTGTCAAACAATGCCTGGTAGAAATTTATGGGCTGAGAAATAGGAAACAGGCGATTTCAATAGTTTTTCGTGGGTGTTAGCCCACAAATTTTGGGGATGCCGGGGCTCTGTGTCCATTCTATCCAAAATATTACACCAATCCATCTGTGACAAGACCGTCAAGAGTCCCAGGTGTCCCAATGGTGCCAAACGACACCTGATAGAATTTTACAAGTTAAAAAAAGGAAATAGGTGATTTCGATAATTTTTAATGGGCCCATAGTTGAGGCTGCTAGGGCTCCGAACCCATTTTTCCCAAAACATTACACCATCCCGCCTGTAACGAGTCCACCAAGAGTCCCAGGTGGCCCATCATTGCTAGGCGATACTTGATAGCATTTTACGGGCTAAGAAATAGGAAACATGCTATCTCAACAGTTTTTGCGAGTGTTAGCCCATGAATTTCGGAGCTGCTTTTGCTTAAAAATAACACCAACCCATCTGTGATGAGACCGCCAAGAGTCCCAAGTTTCCCAGAGGCGCGCAGATGACCCTTGGTAGCACTTTATTGGCCTAGGAATAGGAAACAGACAATTTTGATAATTTTTCATGGTTGTTAGCGCACATATTTTGACGCCGTCGGGGCTCCGAGCCTATTTTTCTCACAAAATTATACCAACCCATCCATAAAGATCCCTCCAAAAGTCCCAGAAGCAACAAATGATGTCATGTAGCATTTTATGGGCTGAGGAATAGGAAACAAACGATTTCGACAATTTTTCGTGGGTGTTAGCCCATGAATTCTTGGGCTTTCGGGATCTAGGCTCATTTATCCTAAGAAATTATACCAACCCATTCATAATAAACTTGCTAAGAGTGTCAGGTGGCCCGACAGTGCTGAATGATGCTTGGTAGCCTTTTTATGGGACAAGGAATAAGAAATAAGCGATTTCGGTAGTTTTTCATGGGTTTTACTCCATAGATTCTAGGGCTACTGGGGCTTTGGGCCTATTACTATAGAAAAATTACACCAACCCGTCTGGAATGAGCTTGCCAAGAGTTCCAGGTGGTCGGACAGTGCCAGACGACACCATGTAGCATTTTAGGGGCCAAGGAACATGAAACAGGCGATTTCGACAGTTTCTCGTGTGTGTTAGCGCACAGATTCTAGGTCTGTCAAGGCTCTGGCCACATTTTTTTCCAAAAAATTATTCCAACCTATCCGTAATGAGCTCGTCAAGAGTCTTAGGTAGTTCGGTGGCGTCGGACGATGCTTAGTAGCATTTTGTGGGCCAAGGAACAGGAAACACGTAATTTCGATAATTTTTTATGGGTGTTAACCCACGAATTCTAGGGATGCCGATGATCTGAGCCTATCTTTTTCCCAAAATATTACACTAAACCATTCATAAAGAGAGCACAGAGAGTCTCAGGTGTTATGGTGGCGCCGGATGATGCCTGTTAGAATATTATAGGCTAAGAAATAGGAAATAGTGATTTATGTAGTTTTTCATGGTTGTTAGCCCAAAGATTTTGGGACTGACAGGGTTCTTGGCCTATTTTTCTTATAAATTACTTCGACCCATTCATAACGAGCCTGCCTAGAGCCTCAAGTAGCCCAGCAACGCTGGATAACCTCTGGTAGCATTTTATATGCCAAGGAACATGAAAAATGTGATTTCAGTTGTTTTGCAAAGTTGAACAACTATTTTTGGTATACCTGATGATTAAAATAGGACAGAGGGAATAGTAGTTATAGGGACAACTCAATATCATCGGAGGCCTAAAGTCAACTTTTAACGAATGTCTTGTTTTTTCTGCTCAATATTTTTAACAGAGAAATTGACATATAAATCTATTATAGCAATTAATTGGGTCAAAATGATTTATATATATTTTTTTTGTTTTTGGCTAAGAAGAGCTTTAATTTCTCTTTAATCGATCTTAGGTGTCTCAAAATAAAAAAATTTACTTATAAAAATACTCAACACCAAATAAAAAAAAAAAAAACTGAAACCCCACAAAAGTTTGGGGCCTAAAACCATTGGTTTAGGCTAGGCCCTCTAGCGGCCTTGGCAGTAGCATTTGTCAAGGATATGTTATATTTTAGCTAAGAAGAAAATATTCGTTGAACCAACATAATCAGATAAGAAATTCTGCGTTGGATACACAATGACTAGATTGTTCAGACAAACATAAATGGTGGGGAACTTGTAAAAGTAGTGGATGGGGAAAAAATGAAAAACAACCTAAGGTGAATCAAAAGCAACTTAATTACTCCCTCCCTTCCGGGTAACGTGTCTTAATGAAATTCGATATAAAGTTTAAAAACTTAAAAAAGGAAAATTTACATTTTATATATATATATATATATATATATATATATATATAATTTATGAAATTTTATGATCTTAAATTTATCATTTAGAATATTAAAATTTAAAAACATTTGAAATAGAAAAAAGATGCTTTTTTGGGATGCATCAAAACGAAAAGTATAAACTTAAATTGGACAGCCGGAGTAACATTTAGAAAATGATCCTATAAAACACCCTCTAATGCTAGCTCCATCATCAAGAGTAGCCACAACTTTACTCTCCCACATTTACTTTCCAAACTTTTTCTAAGATCCATCAATGAAAATGACAATTATTGGTCTCTTTCCTTGTTTCATCATCCTATTATTTGTGACAAGCATGGCATATGAAGACTCTCATGTGTCAGATACTAGAGGTGAGAATAACAAGATGGAAATCAAAACTAAGCATTCCATAGTTGATGTAACAAAGGTACAGAGAGGAGGAAGGGCACCATATGGTGGTGCAGATATACTTCGTCGGCCTCGATCAAATAAAAGTGCAGCAATATCCCCGAAACAGCCTTCAATGTTTACATCATCAACCGATGTCATTTTCAGATCTTCTTCTTTCCTTCTTGTGTTGCTGCTGGTGTGATTTGTGAGTCTCTAACGTTAATGATTTCATCTTCTGTTCGAGAAGTACTTTTGTTTGTTTTGTAAGTGCAAAGATGTATGTTGTAACTAGAATCGTCAAAATGGACTTAGTCCGTGAGGTTAGCCCAACCCAACTCACTACGGAAGCAGGGTTGAGACAATATTTTTCAAAGGAAATATTATTGGATAAGACATAGTTATAATTTGAAATAATTACAAATTGTAGCAAACATCTAGTTATAATTACAGTTTGAGTTTTATATAATTCACTCTATTTATACAAATGTTATGCGAGATTATATAAAAGTTGTGCGCGAATCAAATTGTATAGCAAAATATACGAAATATCGTGAATTTTACAACAAATTATATAAATGTTTATGTACGAACCGTATAGGGAAATATGCAAACATTATACAAAAATTGCAAATTGTACAATGAACTATATAAACGTGTATAAATATTGCATGAATTACACAAACGATGCTATAACCATGCATAATTAGAAAAGATAATTACCCAAACTATAACTATGAAGCATGATTGAGCTTTATATGTTTATCATTTATGAAATTTATCCTTTTTCAAACTCATTTGAAACTGAAGCTTATAAATCTGGTCCAAGTAAGTACTTGTTCCTTGAAGCTTGATTGAAATCGGGCAGATTTGGCCTATGAATCAAAAGTATTTATTTAATTTGAAATGAAAGAACAAAAATTATGAAGAGTATTGTTCTTTAATTTACAAGTTTATTTTTCAAAATTTTTTACTTATTTATTTGTCAAAAAAGATTCTTATTTTTTTTCTTCAATATTTTTCGCTAAAATTATTGAAACAATATCACTATTTGTCACATTTCATTTGAAAATCTTCTTATCTTGATGTTATAAACATATAAATATGATATTGTAATTGAAAACACCACTGACCATATGTATAATGTATGTTCTGATTGTAATTGTTACATATTTTTATATAATTTTGTTGACATATTAAAAACTTGGTCTGGGCTAGCCCATCCAATTTCTTAGCCTGATGAGGCTTGGTCTGGGCTAGCGTCTTTTTGACAGCTTTACTTGTAACTAGATGTCAATAAAACTAAATGGAAAAACTGCATCATACTATAAATTGACTAAAAACAGTAGACTAATGATTTGCTTAGACTTGATTTGGTATTGAAGAAAAAATTTCACTATATTGAATTGGTTAGATTTTAACTTTAACAGGTCAATTCGAGACTATACTCACCCGATATCATATATATAATTTTTAAAAATTATTTTATACATAAGAATATTTACTTTGATATAATTTATAAATATTTCTTGTATATTTTTATAATTTGAATCTTTAACAATATTATTTCAAGTTTGATTTAGAATGTTGAATAATTCAATAAATTTTATATTCCATAGATATTAGTAATTCTAATCGAATCAAAATGAAATCAATATTATTGCTAACAAAACATCAACTCAATACTAAGAATGATAATAACTAATGTTGAATATTTTTCTTTAGTTCTATATTAGTTTAGATAATTATCATACCTTGAGAGGCACAATGAAACATGCAACTTAATGCTATTTAGCGTAAATCATGAAACTCTAATATTTAGTAATGGTATGAGAGTTAAATCAATGTTTTCAAAACATACTGAAGGAATCCAACTGAACAAGCGACAATTGGCCATTGCTCATGATCAAGCTACAATTGGCTAGGGGTATACAGAACCAAACCGTAAACCGCACCAAACCGACAAACCGAACCAATCCGCAAAAAAAAACCGCTTAGT
>JAOTQR010025727.1:0-16632 GCA_025774065.1 Solanum ossicruentum | reverse complement strand
TTTGGTAGATTCCTTGGCTATAATAGTTGGTCTTTTGGGTTAGTGTTGGTTGGGGTGCCTAATCGGCACTAGTCACGGCCCCCGTATTGGGTCGTGACAATTATCTAATGTGTTCCTCTTACACTAGCACTCTACCATCCTCATCTTTGATACATTTCACTTCATTTAGGACATGAGCATCCCTCTCTATTTTCTTATAAAGTCTTTATAACTTCTTGTCACCGCCTTTGTCCCTTAGCTCAATATACAATTGTTCAAAAGTTGCCTTTTTTGCCATCATGACCAATAACTTCGTCCTTTTTAGTATCATTGCTTATAACTTTCTGCGTTTGTATGCCTTTCCTCCCCATCTTTAGTCTCTGCTAACTTAACATAAGAATCCTTCTTAGCTTCCACCTTTCCTTGAATGTCTCTATTCTATCAAAAATCCCTTATATGGCATAAAAATTTTTCCTTAAAACCCCAACGCCTCTCTTGCCGCTTCCCTAATGCAATTAGTGTCTTATCCACATATCATTTGCATCACCATTACTCCCCTACATCTTTATCACCTATAAATTCACCCTTACCTCCAGACACGTGTAGGGGTCAAACCACCCCATTTAATCATCCTTGATCACTCATACAAAATCTTCTTTTTCTCCTCCCTCTTAATTCCTGAGTCCATCACTATAAGTTTGAGTTAGTATTAATATTGTCATTTAGGATAAATTTACAATCCTTACAAAGTCCTCTATTACCCTTTCAAATGAGTAGATAGTCAACTTAAGTTTTAGCCACTGCATGACAAAACATAACTAAGTGGTCTTCTATTTTGGAAAATCATGAATCAGTGAACACCATCTCAAAACTTCAGCAAAATCCAATAATGATGTTCCTCCTCCATTACTAACTCCATATATCCAAAACCTCTATGCACAACATTATAACTGCTAGTGGCCGACCCAATGTGACTATTGAAATCTTATCAGTAAATAGCTTCTTGAAAGAGGTAATACCCCTTACCACCTCGTCCAAATCCTACTTTGGTGTATAAGCAAAATAATGCTCATGTTAAAACCTTCCATGACTAGCTTGATCTTTAGTATCCTATCAATCATCATTCTAACCTCCACAACCTACTCCCCAAACTCCTTATCTACTAATACACCAACTCCATTTCTATCTCTCGAGCCTCTTGAGTACCACACCCGTACACATCTCAAGCCTTGAAACCCAACTACTTGGTCTTTTGAACACAATGTATGTTGATATTTCTCTTCTTAATAATCTTCACTAGCTTTATAACCTTATCTGTCAAAGTGCTAATGCTCCAAGACCCTACTCATAGCCTAGATGTCCCTTTATCCCCTCCCCTTTGCTACTCCTACCTCCTGTTCCCGTATTGACCACTATAGCCACTAAGAAGCAAATAGTCAATAATGTGGTCAAGATAACTAATAGACTACAACAAATTAACAACAAATAACAGTAAATAAACTTGATGATAGATAAACCAAATAAGCATACTAACTCCATATCTAAAACCTCTATGCACACCATTATAACTTCTACTGGCCGACCCAATATGACCATTGAAATATTATCAATAAATAGCTTCTTGGAAAGAGATAATACCCCTTACCACCTCGTCCAAATCCTGATTTGGTGCATAAGCACTAATAATGCTCATGTTAAGATCTTCCATGACTAGTTTGATCCTCAGTATCCTATCATTGATTCTTCTAACCTCCACAACCTGCTCCCCAAGCTCCTTATCTACTGATACACCAACTCTATTTCTATCTTTCGAGCCTCTTGAGTACCAAAACCGTATATATCTCAAGCCTTGAACCCAACCACTTGGTCTTTTGAACACAACGTATGTTGATATTTCTCTTCTTAAGAATCTTCACTAGCTTTATAAAATTATCCATCAAATTGCCAATGCTCCAAGATCCTACTAATAGCCTAGATGTCCCTTTACCCCACCCCTTCAACTACTACCTCTCACTCTATGTTTGGACCAAAGACATGACTCTATTCCCGTATTGACCACCACATCCACTAAGAAACAAAGAGTCAATAATGTAGACAAGGTAAGTAATAGACTATAGCAAATTAACAACACAGTGAAAAAACTTGATGATAGACAAACCAAATAAACAATACTAGGTAACATTGACTAAAATATATGTCAATTTTCCTGACACAAGATGAAATAGACAATGAATAAATATATCAAGGGAACAAAATAAACTAATTTCTGACTTGTACACCACTATACAGTAATTACGTGTTGAAATGCAACAACAATCTACCAAGAACTCGATTGGGAACAATGAAATTATAGGATCTAGAACTGATAGTGACACAAAAATTAACTACTGATAGAAATGAAGATTAAGGAATAGAGTTTGCTGGGCTTGTGAAAAATTTCTTGATTGATTAGTTGAATTCCTTGTGTATGGATTGCGATAATACTCATGAAAATCTCTAGGAGAAAGAAATCACCAGAGATATAGGGTCGTCAGAGATGCAGGATCATCGGCGTGAATGGTGGTGGAGAGCTGTGTGAGAGTTGCAGCCGATGTAGAATCGTATCTTTGTGGGAGTAACAAACTAGGATTATAAGATGAGTTTGAAGACATCTCCACAAATAAAGAGAGCTTCCAAAATGAAAGTATAAGAAAAATTTGCAGAATGTTATATTTGCCTTGATTTCTAGCTTTAATTTTGCATGTCTATTTTGTGTATTTCCTCTCCCTTCTAACCCTAAACAATGATTGACGAGGGATAACTTATCTTTATTGGATATTTTCCTTGAGCTATATGCTTAGTGATGAACTTAGAGGCTACTGTGATTGGAGCAAGGAATAAATGGAACCAAGAGTTAAGAAACATTTTTTTCACTGGACGATTGAGAAAGTGAGTAACCAAGTTTATCTTGCAGCCATAGAATGATAGACTAATCGACAATGTAGCGATTAGTCGGTTCTTTACAGTGAAATAGAATACTAAAAAATATAATTAGAAGCAAACAATCACTATCAAAAGACATTTTGGAATAGTTTCTGACATTTTGTGGGAGCTTTCCTTGACAGTATTTGGTTTTAACCTCTCCAAAAAGGTTCATCTTCTAAGCTTAAATTTAAAATCCATTTATGTATATTGTATTCTCACAATAATTTTGTTACTTTAGAATGCCTTATTTAGGAGATAAAGCAATTTTCCCCATGATGTATAATAACTAAAATAAAAACAAAAAGGTATGTTTTCTAATAGTTCATTATTTAAAATATCATTAATAGTTAAAATGAAACAGGAAATAAAGCAAACAAGAAAAACACATACCTTCCAATGTTATCTCTTCGTAACTTTGAAGATGAGCATCCAAATCTGGAAATCAAAAAGCACATGTACTTCTGTGGACTATAGATGACTAAAAAAGGTAAAAAAAAAAAAGGTTCAAGATTACCTATTAAAGTCAAGATCATCATTGAAATTAAAGGCATCTAGTTTGGCAAAATGATGGAGTGGTAAGGTGCATGAGTAGTGCCTTTCGGATTGACATTCGTACGCAAAATTGCCTGTCTTATCTCCATTTCTAATGTTTTACATTATTCGAGAAGGTATTCTACTTGCTTTGAGTGTATTCAGCCAACTCCAAGAAAAAGATGGGCTCGCAGTGCAAAACATAACCTTAAAACATGATAAGATCTAGAGATAAATTTTAGACAATAAACATCTTCTGCTTGGAGTTGGAAAAGTGATACTGATGTTTATTATCCAAAATTTATTTCTAGATCTTATCATGTTTTCTAGCTTACTTTTTGCACTATGAGCCCATCTTCTACTTGAAGTTGTCCGAATACTCTCAAAGCAAGTACAATGCCTTTTCCAACAATGTAAAGCATTAGAAATGGAGATAAGACAAGCAATTTTGCGTACGAATGTCAATCCGAAAGACACTACTCATGCACCTTGCCATTCCATCACTTTGGTATACACATGCAAACTAGATGCCTTTAATTTCAATGATGATCTTGACCTTAATAGGTGATCTTGCATTTTTATACCTTTTCTACTCATCTATAGTCCACATGAAGTGACATGTGCTTTTGATTTCCAGATTTGGAAATGCTCATCTTTAAAGTTACGAAGGGATAACATTGGAAGGTGTGTGTTTTTCTCGTTTGCTTTATTTCCCTTTTCATTTTACTATTAGTGATATTTTAAGCAATGAACGTTTTGTGAGACAAATGTTGTTTGCTTCAACATACATCCATATGTATCCATATTTCCCCATGGGACAATGAAACTGCTATGAGATTTAAGACATCTATAGGTAGCCATGTGTCACGGATTTAGAACTCTCGCTAAGACTCCCGTGCGATACTTGTCAATTTGCTCACAGTTTTTTTACAATCTTACAAATACAAGCAAGCCTTTTGAACTTAATTGCTAAGGGAATGGTAAATTAAGAAGACAAGAGAGCTTTGTAAGAAAGAAGGCTTGTAATTATGCTTGGTGAATGCTTTCAGTTTGTGGATTGATGCCTTACAAATGAATGACACTCTTATTTATACTACTCCCTAGGGGCCAAAGTGTAGATAATATTTACTTTTTAAGTCCCTCAGTATTTATAAATAAGTCCCTACTCTAGAAAACTCCACACATCTTGAGTTTTCTAAGAGCTTCAAGTTATATCCGCAATGTTCTAGAGTCTTTCGAAAACCTCTACAAGACTCTAGTTCCTTCTCTTTGTCTGTAGATTCATTCCTTTTATTAATGATCAAGTGGAGGGTCGTCGCGCTCTCCCCATTTGATGTTGCAACATCTTCAGCATAATGCTACTGTTGGAACTCCTAGTCTATACCTTTGGACTATTGCAAGTCTCTATGTCATTCCTCTATGGTCTTCTCTGGAGTTTTCCCCTTTCAAAACTTGAGAAGCACTATTGTAGTTGGTTGTCCCTGTTCTCATTTAGTTTCCTTCGACGACTTCTCTTCCAATGATTTTTCCTCTTAGCGGAAATGGAATATAACAATTACTTTTCATCTTGGAACTTCTCCACAAGCCACAAGGAAGACAATTGAGTTTGTCCCTCTGATTTAGGCATCTTGACTAAGGGCACCATGCAGGAAGTTCCTTTCTCTATGACCAGAAGTTGTTGGAGGTATGGGTCGATCACTGCGTGGTACTTCTGGAAAAATTCCTGCCTAAGGATGATGTCAGAGAGATCTATTTGTGTGACATGAAAGTTGGTCTTAGAATGGCACTTGCCCAACACTATGTTGACTTCCTGAGCAACTCGGATTCATTGGCGCATTGATCATCCTAAGTTGTGTATTACTTGGGTTATACTTCAGTCCCAACTTTGTTGTTGTAGACTTAGTCACGATGTTAGCCTCTGTGCCTGTGTCGACCATGTCACAAGCAATTCATCCATTGATCACGATGTCCATGTACTGTGCACTATACTCCTTCTACTTCTCCGACTGTTACATGATGGCTCCACATATCCTACACTTATCCGTGCTATGCTCGATCTTTCCTCTAATTCGAGTGATACTTTCTGTGCCTTGTGCTTCTTCTGTTCCCATAGTATGGCACTAAGTCTTTTCAGTTCAGGACACTTCTTTTAGCTATGCGGCCCTCCGCATAGGTCACACTTAACTTCTTTCTAAGGTTGTGCATTTCCCTCTCCGTTGCTTTGACGATCGAGCTTCTTGTTATCAAGACTATAAGAATCATAATGCTTGGGTTGTGGCTGCCCTCTTTCGCTTTTCCATCATCTCCCCTACCTTGGTCATGACTACCTCTTGACTTTTCTTCCTCGTCGCTATCATGTCTGCCTTTTCAAAAGTTCATTAAAGCCCATGCCTCGGTGATGACCTAGTCAATGGTCCTAACTTATCAGCGTTTTTGCTCCATCTTGGCCTAATTCCATAGGTTGTCCATGAAGTGGAACATCATGTCCTCATCCGAGAGATCAACATAAGGAGTCACAAGAAAAGGGTAGCCCATAGATCCTCCTGATCTTGTTAATCCTTAAAAGCAGATCTATTCAAAGAACGTCCCACTAACAATTCCCCTATATTAGATGAGTTACCCTGCAATGTCAAGCCCTTGCTATAGCTAGTAAAGTTATAGATAAAGTCTGCTGGCGAGCAAATCTACCCTTATTTGTGGCTTATAGGAAATTTCTCAATATATGACCTATCTTTCCACATCAAAAATAGCTACCACTATCTGCTAGACACTTTTACGATGTGCTTACAACACTTCTTACAGACTAAAAAAGTGTGACTATTGGTGATACTTACCTGAGACTTCGATACTAGTGTCCTAACCTTGTTTTCTTTTCTCAACTTAAGCATTGGAGCAATGGCACAAGATTGGGTTGGACCAGAATACTTCTGAAGAGACTGCGAGCAATTTTCACAACCAAATTTTTGTTGAGAATAATTCATGTTTTCTATTTTATCCCCCTTGTTCTCTCTAGCACTTCCCTTAACTTTCTCTTCCTCAATCTACAGGGCATGAGTTATCAAAAGGCAGATTTCTATCTCCTTAATCAATATAGCGATATCTCATTTCTTTACCACTGAGTTAGGAAATAAACTTACTCATGTAGGACCTAAATTTGGCTATCATAGATGGAGCATATATTAAGGTTAAGTGAACTCCAAAGAGTATTTCGTAACTGGCATGTCTCCCTACTTCAAGTTGATGAACTCTTAGACCTTGCTTCCCTCAACTCTAGTGAAAGAACCTATCTAGAAACACAGTCTCAAACTTGTCCTAATCAATTAGGTCTTTATTCGAAGCCTTGTTATCTTTCCTTCACTTATACCAAATTTTACCCACTCCCTTCAATTGATAGATGGCTAAATCATCACACTCAATTGACATGGCACCCATGATCCTAGTAATCTTCTGAATGCCCTAAATTAACTCTTGTGGATCCTCATCCACTTTCAAACATTGAAACTATGAAAGGTTCATCTAAGTGAAGTCCTAAACGATTGCTATGAGCCTGCCTGCATTTGGGTTTATTGGGGCCACAAATCTCAGTTTTCATAGTCATAGCTTGGGCTAACACTTGAAAAGTAGTCCTAAACTCAACATGTTGTTTTAGCTCATTCAATAGGTATATTTTAGTTGGTTGAGCTGTCTGGCTTTTATTTCTTTTCCTTCTTATGTGGGATAGGAGGTATGATGCTATAAATGTGTAGAGCACAAGTTAGAAGGAGATTATGTAGAGTTGCAATCAATTGCACAACCTACTATATAAAAGAACTGAAAAATTTCCTAAAATATTTTATAGCCTCCTAGTTATAAAATAAATGTGGCATGTTTCATACTCATGAATGAAACTCTACATAAGTGGCTTTAAGACACCCTAAGACACTTGAATCTGATGCTCTGCTATCAAGTTTGTCACAACACAAGACTGCCCCTACTTGCGATGCTTAGAGCCACAAGTAAGTTCAAGCTAACCTCATCGTCTAACATGACACTAAGTTTTATGGGAAATCGAAATAGAAAATAACTGAATACAAAACTAAACAAAAATAGTATAAACATCAATATATATTTGAGTACTCATATACTAAATTTATCTGAAAAGCCTCTACTAAGAATGAGTTGCTAGGAAATCCCCTAGATAACTCCAACTTTCTGGAACTAAAACTAAATGACTAGAAAGAAGCATAAAGTGCTAATCTTGGAAAGATGAGGACTCACCAAATAACACTGCTACTAATAGAAAGTGATCTAGCCATGGGTGAGATATTAAAGATCCAAATCTATATTGTAAAATAATATAGCAAAAATTATATGATTAGTATTTGGAAGTTGCTAAGTATGTATATTATGTAGAGTAAATGTGGTGACTAAACATGTTGGACTGTAAGCATAATCTGACAAAATTATCAAGTAAATACATGAAACTGATATATTGTAGAATAACTAAGTAATTGTTCATGTAATACCTGAATAGACTGACTATGGGAGATACTAAAACTAACATATAATTATGTGAGCTACAAACATGGATTTTGATGTATAATCTCTATAAACAAAGTCCAATTTACTTAATTTGCCATGGTACAAAGGTTGTATAAGCTATTGTGGATCCACTAATTAAATGCCTATGAGGATTTAGAATCTAGCCTCAACTCATGGGAAGCCCCTTAAATACTATTATGGTATAAAGTTATCAGACTTGGAGAGTGCTACTAAAGGTTCACGAATGCTTATCAAAATTCTTCATCACTAAAACCACTTAGCTCTAAGTATAACTTTTAATGGAAAGGCATGCAACTAAATTGTATATAATATTTATTCTAATAATATTAAGTAGCTCATAAATAATGAAAATTGATAATTTCTGAGTAATACTTTGTCCTAAAGTATTCTAAATCATAAACTAGATAATATCACAGATGAATAATATTGAGACCTGAAAAGATATGCATACTAAGGATTCATGAAAATATTGAGTATAAATTCATAGATAAAATCATGTAAAACATATATTCATGGAAAATTCATGGGGTGGGATTAAACTGAAAGAAAAAATCATGTGCTTTTTCATAATTTTTTTTAAAAACTATTATAGAAATCATAAACTTCAAAGCTAGGTTTCCTTTGGGACTCAATGGGTTGAGGGATATACAATGACCGAATTCCACATACATAGACTAACAAACCCTGACTTGAATTCTTTGAATAGAGATGTGAAGCATGGAACCCTGATTCTTTGTTGAGAGAAACGACGAATTTTCTTAGGGTTGTACTTGAAAAGAAGGGATTTAGGTCATTAGAATCCATTAATCCCATATAAAATAGCCCAAAATGAAGTAGTGTAGGGATTAAAAGGATGGAAAGAAACCTAAAGAGACTTGATTGAAAACTACTTGAAGGCATCCACAAGGAGCATTTATGAACTCTACGATCCATAAATATGGTGTGCTTCACTCCCATGAATAAGAATATTTAATGTGGCTTTAAGACACCCTAAGATAGTTGAAACTGATGCTCCATTATGAAGTATGTCACAACCCAAGATTGCTCCTTAGCTGCGACACGATGGTTAGAGCCACAAGTGACTCCAAGCTAACCTCATTATCAAGCATGACCCTAAGTTTAATGTGAAATAGCAATAAAAAATAACTAAATGCAGAACAAAACTAAAATATTATAAACATCACTAGATAAATATTGGAGTACACATACGCTAAATTTGAATTGATTATCTGAACAACCTCTACTAAGAATGACTTACTAGGAAATTCTTTAGTGAACTCCAACTTTCTTGAACTAAAAATAAATGGCTAAAAAGAAGCATAAAGTACTAATCTCAGAAAGATAAGGACTCACCAAATAACACTGTTGCTGATCGGAAGTGCTCTAACCATAGGTGAGATATTAAAGATCCAAATCTATATCATAAAATAATATAGGCAGAAAGTAAATGATTAGTACGTGAAATTTACTAAATATGTAGAATATGCAAAGTAAATGTGATGACTAGACAAGTTAGACTAAAACATAATCTAATAAAATGATGAAAGTAAATATATGAAACTGATTTATGGTAAAATAACTAAGTATTTGTTCATGTAACAATCGAAAGCCTGACCGTGGGAGATACTAAAACTGACATATAATTGTGTGAGCTACTAACATGATTTTTGATATATAATCTCTATAAACAAAGTCCAATTTGCTTTTCCATGGTACAAAGGTTGATCTAAGCAATTGTTGATCCACTAAGTTAATACTTATTTGGATTAAAAATCAAACCTCAACTCATGGGAAGCCTCTTAAATACTATTGTGATATAGAGTTATTAGACTTAGATATTGCTACTAGAGGTTCACAAATGCTAACAAAATCCTTCATCCCTAAATCCACTTAGCTCTAAGTATAACTCTTAATAGAAAGACATGTTATTAAAATGTATACAGTAATTATTCTAATAATATTGAGTAGCTCATAAATCATGAAATTGATAATTTCTGAGAAATACATTATCCAAAAGTGCTCTAAATCATAAAATTGATAATTTAACACATGAATTATTTTGAGAAACGAATAGATATGCATACTGAGGATTCACGAAAATATTTTGAGTATGAATTCCTAGATAAAATCATGTAAAACATATATTCATGGACAATTCATGGGGAAGAATTGAATTGAAAAAGAAAATCATGTGTAAAATAAAAACCTTATATATTATAAAAATCAAAAACTTGAAAGTTAGGTTTTCTTCGGGACTAAATGGGTGGAGGGACACCCAATGATCAAATCCCATATACATAGACTAACAACCGTTGACTTGAATTCTTTGAATAGGGGTTGGGAGCTTAGAAACCTGATTCTTTGTTGAGAGGAAACTTGAGAGAGAAAAGACTAATTTCTCGGGGTTGTGCGTGAAAAGAAGGAATTTAGGGCATTAGAATCCTTTAATCCCGTATAAAATAGTCCAAAATGAAGTAGTATAGGGACTAAAAGAATGAAAAAAAACCAAATAGCCTTGATTAGAACCTTTCGGAAGGCGTCGACAAAGAGCATCTATGGACTCTATAATCTATAAATGTGGTGTGAATAACACTCCACTTACTGTGGTTTTAAGGCACCCTAAGACACTTGAAACTAATGTTCTACTATCAAGTTTGGGTTTCATGCTTTTAAGGCTCAACAAGATCAGGAGGATCTAGGGGCTACACTTTGATCATTGTGTATCCTTCCACCCATTGAGTCCCAAAGAAAACCTAGCTTTGAAATTTATCATTTCTATAATAGCTAAGTTTTTTTATGAAAAACAAGTAATTTTTTCTTTCAAATCAATTCCTCCCCATGAATTGTCCATGAATATGTGTTTTAATTAATTTTATCTATGAGTTTATACTAAAAATATTTTCATGAATCCTTAGTATGCATATCTTTTCATGTCTAAAAATTATACGTGTCAAATTATCAACTTTATGATTTAGAGTACTTTATGACAAAGTATTTCTCAGAAATTATCATTTTTCATAATTTATGAGCTATTTAATATTATTATAATAAATATTGTATACAATCTAATTACATATCTTTCCATTAAGAGTTATACTTAGAGCTAAGTGGTTTTAGTGATAAAGGATATTGATCAGCATTTGTGAACCTTTAGTAGTAATGTTTGGGTCTAATAATTCTATACCACAATAGCATTTAAGGGGCATCCCGTGAGTTGAACCTAGATTCTTAATTCTCATAGGCATTAACTTAGTGGATCCACAATAGCTTAGACCAACCTTTTCACCATGGCAAAGTAAATTGGACCTTTCTTTTTATAGAGGTTATAAATCAAAACCTATGTTTGTAGCTCACACAATTATATGTTAGTTTTAGTATCTCTCACAACAGTTATTACATGAACAACTTAGTTATTTTACAACACATTAGTTGCATATATTTACTTGACCATTGTATCAGATTATGTTTACAGTCCAACATATTCAGTCATCACGCTTACTCTGCATATTCTACATAGTAACTTCCAAGTATTAATCATATAATTTTTGCCTATATTGTTTTATAATATAGATTTGGATCTTTAATACCTCATCCGTGGCTGGAGCACTTCCGATCAACAATAGTGTTATTTTGTGAGTCATCATCTTTCCAAGATCAGTACTTTATGCTTCTTTTTAGTCATTTAGTTTTAGTTATAGAAAATTGGAGTTAGCTAGGGGATTTCATAGCAACTCATTCTTAGTAGAGGCTTCTCTGATAGTCAGTTTAGATTTAGCATATGAGTATTCAAATATTTATCTGTTGATATTTATACTATTTTAGTTTAGTTGTGCATTTACTTATTTTCTATTTCCATTTCACATTAAACTTAGTGTCATCTAGACAATGAGGTTAGCTTGAACTCACTTGTGGCTCTAAGCATCATGTCGCAACTGGAGGGTAGTCTTGGTTTGTAACAAACTCAATAGTAGAGCATCAATTTCAAGTGTTTTAGGGTACCTTAAAGCCACTATGTAGAGTTTCATTCATGGATGTGAAGTACGCCACATTTATTTTATGAATAGAAGGCTATAAAACATTTTAGGAAATTTTTGAGTTGTTTTATACTGTTAGTTGTGCAATAGAGAGCAACTCTGCATAATCTCCTTCTAACTTGTGCTCTTCACATTTGTTGCATCATGCCTCCTAGCCCACATAAGAAGGAAAATAAATAAGAGCTGGCAACCAACTAAAGTATACCTATTGAATGAGCTAAAATAACATGTTGAGTTTAGGCTACTTTTCAAGTGCTAGCCCAAGCTATGACTATGAAAACTGAGATTTGTGGCCCCAATCAACCCAAATGTAGACAAAGTCATAGCAATAGCTTAGGAATTCACTTATATATGAACCCTTCATATTTTCATCATTTGAAAGTGGATGAGGATCCACAAGAGTTAATTTAGGGCATTCAGAAGATTACTAGGATTATCAGTGTCATGACAATTGAGTGTGATGATTTAGCCATCTATCAATTGAAGGGAATGGCTCAAATTTGGTATAAGCAAAGGAAAGATAACAAGGATTCAGATGAAGACCTAATTGATTAGGACAAGTTTGAGACTGCTTTTCTAGATAGGTTCTTTCCACTAGATTTCAGGGAAGCAAGGTCTAAGAGTTCATCAACTTGAAGTAGGGAGACATGCCAGTTATGAAATACTCTTTGAAGTTCACAACTTTAATGCATGCTCTATCTATGGTAGCCAAATTTAGGTCCTGCATGAGTAAGTTTATTTTTGGTGTGCCTAACTCACTAGTGAAGAAATGAGATACTGCTATGTTGATTAAAGAGATAAAAATCTACCTCTTGATAACTCATGCCTGTAGATTGAGGAAGAGAAAGTTAAGGGAAGTTCTAGGGAGAATAAGAGGGATACAATAGACAACATGAATTATTCTAAATAGAAATTGGGTTGTGAAAATTGCTCGCAATCTCTTCAGAAGTATCTTGGTCTCAACCAATCTTGTGCCATTGCTCTAATGCTTAAAGTTAGAAAAGAAAACATGGATAGGACACTAGTCTCCAAGTCTTAGTTAAGTATCACTAATAGTCACAGTTTTTTAGTCTGTAAGAAGTATGGTAAGTGCATCATAGAAAACGTCTAGCAAAGTTGTAGCTATTTTTGATATGGAAAGATAGTTCATATATTGAGAGATTTCCTATAAGCCATAAATAAAGAAATCTTTGCTTGCTAATAGACTCTACCTAGAACTTTACCGGCTATAACAGGGGCCTGACATTGCAGGGTAACTCATCTAATATAGGGGGAAAGTAGCCTAGATTGGGTTTCATGCTTTGAAGGCTCAACAAGATCAGGAAGCTCTAGGAGCTACAATTTTCTTGGGATTCTTTATGTTGTTATTGGTTTCGATATCTTATTTCCTAATAACATCAATATATGTATTATGACTCCTAAGATCCCTAATTTTTCATCTCCCAAAGATCAAGAACTTGGCCTTAGCTAGGCATGGCTTTATGATGTTTTGTGATGTATATACTCTCTATTATACTATTGATAGTTATTGTGTATTGGTCCTTTCCATTTGATTCTTGGGTATCTGTTATATCTTAGAGAGGTAGTGATTGTGATTATTTAGGTTGGATTGAGATTGTGGGACACTAGGTTGAGAGTGTCCTCACCTACGTTCTCTCTAGGCACGTTGCGATTATCATTGCCTACATTCACTCTGGGAAAAATATGACATTGGAGTTATAAATATGGATAGATTGGTTGAGTGATTGATTGATTTATACCTTGAGTCCCAAATGACGTTCCCTGTTGTTGTTCGAGCACCAGCGATCATGCTTGAGTATCCGAGTTCACGGGTTACGTGCCCTGTGTTCTGAGTTTTGGTGGTCGCACTAGAGCGCTGGGCAATGGATACCGATTCTACAGATGAGCACCAACTGAGATTTGGGTTGAGGAGCCTGATTGATAATATGTGGGGCTGCGCCCATGATTGACATTCTGTGGGGTTGAGCCCCATGATTGACATCCTGAGATGAGATACTATTGTTTATGTGAGGGGGATTCTTTCTCCCGCTGGGGATACATCCACTGTTATGTTGAGTGTCAGACCATCTGGCCTAGCTGACTTCCTAACCGGAGGCCAGGTCAGAGACTATGGATTTGGTGCAATGTGCTAGCACAGGGTTGAGGCCCTATTTGACTTGTAATTGTTGGGGCGAGGCCCATGATTACTTACCTATGGATCCACTCATATATTAACACCCTTATTGTGCGTGGGTGTACCTCCTAGATTATGGGGACTTAGGGGGCATTCAAGCTTAGATACTAGGGCCTTATACCCACGTACAACTGAACCTGATTTTGATGATACGGAGAGTTGGTCTCTATGATGGTTCTGTGGGATTCTATGATGCTTTTTATGGGATTCTGTGATTTTCTATCGACAATATTATTTTGCATAGGTGTACATTCTGTGCTCATGGGGGCCCAGCTAGCGTATAGGCATAGATACTAGGGCCTTGCACCCACGTGCAACATTATACCTCAATTGGGGGCAGTTATGGTATTGGCCTACGCAATCTTCATTAGTTAGTATCGATGATCAATACTTGGGTTGGTTCAGGTTATCATTGTCCCTCATTTCAATTGGTTCAATAGTATTCTCAGGGTTCCCAGGCATGCCTATTCCTTGATCTGAGTTCATTTTGCTAAACTACTACAATTCTATTTATATTTGGGCTTTATATATATATTTACCATTTTTCTTGATCGGTCGATGATGCCTACTGGGTAGCTTTTCTTTTTCTCACCCTTACTTCTGCATCTTCCCATGGTGCAGGTCCAGTACGCGCCGTGATAGCTGAGTTGGGGAACTTCGGGAGCACTCCAGAGATTTTTGGTGAGCATATAAAGATCTGGTTTCTTCACAATATCCTTTATGTTTATGGCCATCATTTGTATCCAAAAATTGGCCTTTTAATGTAGTGTTATGTATTTGTAGTGGCCCTCTGATTTTGTGTATTACTATTGATATATTTATATGAGTTGTCCTTGTGTCTATTATAGTTCTATATAGTTGACTTCCAGGTTCTGGGTAGGTTTCAGTATATATATTATTGTTGTATGGATTTGGTTTGGACAAGAGAGCTAGGACAGGTACCCTTAGGTTGGGAACTGTTGGTGGGACCAACAGGCGCCATCGTGATAGGGACCAGGTTGTGAAAATATACGGTAAGAAGGTATTGAGTGGACAGAAACTTACATGCCTGTAGTTAAGATGCCTACTATATGGTGCATTTTGGTTGTTACTATCAAATAAGATTGTCCACTTTTCCAATTGGATATCAATAATGCGTTCTTAAATGATGACTTAGATGAAAAGGTTTCCATGAATTTCCTTCTGGATTGTCAGCTCCTTTTAATTCACATGTTGCCGATTGTGCAAATCTCTTATGGGCTCAAACAGGCCTTATGCCAATGGTATGCCCGTTTGTCTGCAGCTTTAGGAACTCGGGGTTTCATTTCCTCATTGTATGGTTACTCTTCGTTCTTCAAAATAATCTGAAGGCTTGTGATAATCTTGGTAGTATATGTCGATGACATCCTATTGACAGGAAACTATGACACCTTGTGAAATTACCAAAATACCCCTAGAAGAGAAACATGCGCATAATGCGTCTTCCCATATTTTGTTTACAAATCCGAGATCGTATTGCGATCACTGCAAAAAAGTTGAGTGGGAAAATAATCTTAACCTGATTTTAGAATAATTGGGTCGAAAAATAATTTTTACAATTTTTTTTGAGACAGTGAGGGTGCGTGCCTGGGACGTGGACCAACACTTAAGTTTTTGTTTAAATTTTGACAAGAACCTGGAAATCTCAAATTTGAGCAAAATACACATGTCTGCGCCCCAGGCATGAAGCAGACATGGTGTACGGAATGAAATTTTCTTCTTTTTGTTTTAAAAAAAGATAGTTCCGACTTTTTCCATCCTCCGCAAGCCTTAATTAGTCGGTTTTCACCCAAATTAAACCCCTAGAACATACTAATTCATGTCAAAATCTTCAAAACATTCCAAGAAACTCAGAATGTAGAATCAAGAAGGAAGCTAGGGCTTTCAAGAACTCTCTTCAATCCTTCCAAGAACTAATTCCTCAAGTACGTAAGGCCCTCCAAAAGTTATCCAACGTATGTTTAGTATCTTTAACTACAAGTCTTTACCCAAGCTTCATGCTTTTGAGTTGAAATTAATTATCTTCACTAACTAGTTAAGTTCTTCGAATTTCCTGTTTATGAAGATTTTCTATGTAGAAATCATGGGCATTACTGATTTTGTTACTAAATTTAGCTATTGAAACAAGAATCATAGTCATGTGACATTTCTGATAACTTTACCTGTATTTCTTGAAAAGCTATTTGTTCACAGTTGAAGCTAAGTTAAAGAAGTACATAAAAGCTATGTGTTTACAAGATAACTTAGCAACACAACTATCTTACCTTGAGAAAGTTATAATGATACTATTTTTAGTAAGAGAGAGAGAGAGAGAGAGAGAGAGAGAGAGAGAGAGAGAGAGAGAGAGAGAGAGAGAGAGAGAGAGAGAGA
>JAOTQR010025695.1:0-16634 GCA_025774065.1 Solanum ossicruentum | reverse complement strand
CAACTAAGATGTACCATGACCTGAAGGGAATGTTTTGGTGGGGAGGCATGAAGAAGGACCTTGCAGAATTTGTAGCTCAGTGTCCAAATTGCCAACAGGTGAAAGTAGAACACCAAAAGGCAGTAAGTTATATGCAATGCATAGAACTTCTAACATGGATGTGAGATATGATTAATATTGATTTTGTTACCGGTTTGCCTCGCTCATTCAGAAATTTGACTCGATATGGGTAATAGTTGATAGACTTACAAAGTCAGCACACTTTTTGCCAGTCAGGAGTGATTATATAGCTGAAGGGTATGCTAAGCTATACCTCAACGAGATAGTTAGGCTACATAGAGTCCCAATCTCCATTATTTCCTATCAGGGAGCTCAATTTACTACAAAGTTTTGGAAGTCCTTCTAAAGGAGTTTAGGGGCAAAAGTGAATTTAAGTATGGCTTTCCACCCTCAAATAGATGGTCAAGCAGAACGCACAATTCAGACACTTGAAGATATGTTATGAGCTTGTGCGTTGGACTTTAAAGGTAGTAAGGTGGACCATATGCCACTTATTGAGTTTGCCTGTAATAATAGCTACCACTCATGTATCAGGATGTTACCTTATGAAGCTTTGTATGGAAGGAAATGTAGATCACCAATTAGATGGTTTGAAGTGGGTGAAACCACCTTGCTTGGGCCAAATCTAGTACAACAAGCCATGGATAAAGTTAAGATAATACAGTAGAGGCTAGAAATAGCCCAAAGTCATCACAAATCATATGCGGATGCTAGAAGGAGAGGACTAGAATTCTCAATAGGGATTGGGTATTTTTAAAGGTGTCTCCAATGAAAGGGGTTATGAAATTCGGTAAGAAAGGAAAACTGAGCCCACATTACATAGGGCCATATCAGATTATTAAGAGGTTCAACCAGGTTGCATATGAACTAGAGCTACCCCAAGAGCTTTCAATGCTTCATCCAGTTTTTTATGTCTCAATGCTTCAAAAATGCATAGGCGACCCATCTCATATCACTCCTATTGAGGATGAACTGGTTGCAGAATATCTCACCTATGAAAGGTACCTGTTGCTGTTCTAGATCGTTAAGTTAAGAAGCTAAGGAATAATGAAATAGCTTCAGTAAAAGTACTTTGGAGAAACCAACAAACAGAATAAATAACATGGTAGGCCGAGGATGCGATGAAATCAAAATACCCTTATTTGAAGCTAAAGAGAAAGTCCAACATGCAGAATTGGGACACTAATAGGTATGTGTGATTGAATACTTAATGTGTTGTCAAAAGTTTGTGTAAGTAAAGATTTAAACTTGGTTAAGCTATCCAATTGTGCTAACATTGGAGGACGAATGTTCTTAAGGGGGGAGGATGTAACACCCCACATATTACAATACTAGTACTATGCAAATGAAACCTGAAATGGTTTGTTCAAATTAGCGCTAATTTTTAAAATTGTTTGAATCTCCAATAAAGGGCGATATGTATGCCTAACGCTGAAGAGGGTTGAGTGTAAATAAGTTTTAAGTCGAATTGAGGAGATCACAACCTTACACAAATTGAGACAATTGAGGTGCTTGTAGGACTTAGTAAGCTAGCAGGTGAGCCATCTACTTGCTCAGCTTAAATTTTGAGCTAAACGGAGATGAGGCCCGACGTCGAAAATGTCCAAGTCCGGTTATGAATGAAGTCTGTCTTAAGGGTGTAACTTTAGCCCATGTTTTAGCATCATAAATGGACTTTATTTTCAGCCTAAGATGAATAACAAAAAGGCCCAAGTACACTACAACCCACTTGGCTAATTGGGCCCAAAATAAGTAAAGAGGAAATTGGAATATGGGCAGCCAAGGTCCATCAACTTTGACACCTATTTTGGCCCAAGTGTGACGCCCATGTTGCTGCATGTGTTAATATGTGGTCAAAATTCCAAGAGTAAGTTGGCCAAAAGACCCTTTATAAAGGGCTCAAAACAACCCCTTAAGTCATTTTCATTTTGGAGAAAATTTTCAGCTTCCTAAAGACTTTTTTTTCTCTCCTTACTTCACCTTATAAAGCAATTAATACAACCCTCTAGGTTTCTTAAAGGATGGATGAATCTTGAAGGCAGAGGTATGTAATTAGAGTTGCATATTTAGTGTAGTTTCTTCATGAAAGACAAGAAGTATATGCTAGTTATGCTTGTGCAGAAAATTTGGACAACATGTGTTTAGAAAGTTGCTGCACACTTGCCCTTTGTTTTAGTGACTTCTCTATGGTTTGTGGGGTGTATTATGAAGAGAAGTTGATGTTCTTAACATGGTTTGAGTTATAGATATTACTCTTAGGTTGCTGCACTGATTTTGGTTTCATTTAACAAATGAGTTTTATTGTACTATCTTAAGTGTAATGTTGGTTGGAACTTGTGGGCTGATAGATGGAAGGCTATTGCCTCACGTCCTTAATGACTAATTTGTTACTATTATATGACTAATTAAAGGTTGTTTGCAGGTATAAATGTTGTGTGAACAGTTTGGTTGAAGTTGGTAAAGGTTTGGAATCCTCAACGTCGTAATGTAGCAAAGGGACGTAACGTTATGCCGCCTATTTGTATGTTATGTAGAATTATTGTGTCCTATATTTTATGGACTGTAAGTCTGTTACAACACTATAATAGGTTGCACATGATGTGTACATTATAATGTGTATTAGAAAATATGATTAGGGGTGGAAAGGTTGAAAGAATACGCTCGGGTTCATAATTATCTGCTTGCTGCCCGTGTGTGTTTTCTTTAAGGGATTGGGCTGCCAAGATGTGTTTATTGGCTAATAATGCTAGTTTTATCACCTACTATGTTGTAAATAAATATTTGGATGAAGGGAAGGTTATCTCAAGGTAGTAACGAGGTCATACAACGAGGTATGTAAGGCTACTTGATTTCGTATTGTTTGACAGGAAACATAGATCCCTCCTTGGCACATAAAGGCTCTTATCAACTCCGACACAACTATTAACTTTGTCTACACTCTTGCACAACTCCATATGCTCCCATACATAGTCACTTTCAAGTCTGCATACATATATGGTTACCAAGTTACATGGGTTCTTTTTGCCAAATAAAGTTCACGAGTTATTTCATCTCATACGCATTTCATTATTTATGTAATGTACTCTTTTCATTGTCATATTGTCTTGTATGGTTATCTACATCTCACATGTTATAGATACAGTCCTACAGCTCCAATATTGTGACCACCAAAAGAATCACCTCAAAGGTAATTGAAAGATAAAGTATGTCGTTTATTGATGGGTGGTAGCCCTATGGGAGGAAGAATCACCTAGCTAGGGACGATACTATCATGGATGGTATCCCGGGGAGTTAAGGAAGAACCTAGCCAGGAATGATCCCGATACAATTTTACCACTAATCAGTTTTTCACTTGTATTACATGTTATACACAGATTATACAGTAAAGGTAAAGTAATATAAAGAACATAAAGTACATGATCCCACAGTATAACTAAAGATGGTCTCTTATCCTACACTAGTGCATAGTTTCATTTGAGTTATTACTTCATATACAGTATTTCCTTCCTTATATATTTATTATATTATTTTGTACTAACATCCCTTACGTGGGATCGGTATTTCATGTTGCAGGTACAGGTGCTAGTAGATCTCCCCAGTAGGAGTACAGGACATCTAGCTGCTGTTACCAAGCCCCAGGTTGCTTCGGAGCTTCGTGTCTAGAGCTTATATTTTTGTATTATACATTTAGTTGAGGCAAGCCTATCTCGACCCTCACTAGATACCTTTCATTATCTAGAGGTTTTGTAGACTATGTAAATTAAAGTGTGGTCATGTCTCGTACTTTAAACACCATGGCCCCAACGGCCTAGCCATATGCAGTTCCTTTTGGCTTGTTATCACCGTTTATTTTCTTAAAGGTATGTTAAATATAGAAATCCATTATAATATGTATAGAAAGTGCATAGATACAGGTTGTTTCTCCTGGGCCTTATCGGCAACTAGCGCCAGTCTGCCCTAACGGGACTTTGGGCATGATATCTGAGCGCCCGGATAACCTAGTGAAGGGTTTGTATTCCTCCACCTGGTGATGGGGTGGCATCATTACTAACATAGATAGAGGTTATTATTTATCAACCTAGATAAGGGTTAGTACTCATCCACCTAAGTAATAGGGCAGCATCGTCACTCACCTAGATGGTGGTTAGTACTCATCAACCTAGATGAGGGTTAGTACTCAACCACCATGGTGGTGGGGCGACACTATCACTAACCTAGATAAGGGCTAGTACTCATCCACCTAAGTGATGGGCCAGCATAATCACTAACCTACCAAAGGGTTGTAATTTGGATAGCTAGCTTGGTCTCCTCTACACTTATGATATTCTATATGAGCATTAGTTACTTAAGCATATTTTACATTAATCATTGATCATACATGTCATATAGTTATACTATGCCTATTTCCTAATGTATGCATTTTGATTATGATGTTTATCTATTATTGCATTGCATCCCACATACTTAGTACATTCAAACGTACTAATGCATATTGTTGCCTACATGACATCACCATGTTAGAGTTGGAGCTCCTACTGATTCTTCTTGTGGCTAGATGGGAGGTTCAAGTTAGCCTTTGGTGAGTCTTCCATTCCAGGTACAAGGACTATTCTCTCACACCATGTATTAAGATTCTCTTTACTTTATCATATGCTTATGACTATGAGGGTGAGCCCAGGTGTATGTATTCGCCCTTGCTCTATCTATAGAGTAGAGGTGCTATTGGACAAAGCTATGTATTTATTCATGTGTTGATTATATTATCTCTTGGCTCCATTTTACGACAAGTTCTCCCTTAGTCACTTTTGCCCTTATTCTAATTCTTCAAATGTCATTTAATTACTTTTGCGATCAAGGATGTATAATGATATGTTATGAGGCTTGTTTAGGTTTGTTCGAGTTCACCATTCGCCGGTCACGTCTATGCCCTAGGCTTGGGTCGTGATAGAGATAATACACACTCATATCATAATCTTTATGGAGCTCCAACCATCTTCTTTGTCTCAAGTTGAGAGCTTTTTGGGTGAACACATATTGGAGACTCTTATTATCGGTAAACACATCAACACGCACCCCATACAAATAATGATGCCAAATTTTCAGAGCAAATCCCACGACGGCCAATTCAAGATCATGGGCAGGATAATTCTTTTCATGAACCTTAATTTGTCTAGAGGCATAAGCGATCACCTTACCATTTTGCATAAAAACACAACCCAAACTAATTCTTTAGGCATCATAATACACAACAAACCCTTCCAATCCTTCCGATAGAGACAAGATAGGAGCAAAGACAAGCTTATTTTTCAAAGTTTAGAAACTCTTTTCACACTCATCAGTCCACACAAATTTTTCCTTCTTTTGGGTAAACTTAGTCATGGGAGAAGCAATGGAAAAGAAATTACTAACGAACCTCTGGTAGTAACCCGCTAACCCCAAGACTATTCTAGTGTTTGATGGAGTCAAAGGTCTAGGTCAATTTCTAATTACTTCCACCTTTTTAGAATCCACCTTAATACTATCACCCAACACCACATAACCTAGAAAGGCAACCTATTTTAATCAAATCTCACATTTTTCATATTTGGTATACCTGTTCTCCTTCCTCAAGATTTGCAACACCACCCTCAATTGATTCACATGCTCCTTGTCACTATAGGATTAGATCAAGATATTATCAATAAGTACCACCACAAGAAAATAAAGGTAGGGTTTAAAGACCCCATTCATAAGATCCATGAAGCTAGTCGGTGCATTAGTCAACCCGAAGGACAAAATCACAAACTCAAAGTGCCCATATCTAGTCCAGAAAGTCATCTTGGGAATGTCACAGTCCCTCACTTTCAGTTGGTGATACCCGGATCGAAGATCAATCTTAGAGAAGTCACTAACCCCAAGAAATTGGTCAAAAAGATTATCAATCCTTGGTAGAGGGTACTTATTCTTTATGGTGACCCAATTAAGTTGCCAGCAGTCAATTCACATTCTAAGAGTACCATCCTTCTTCTTCACAAAAAAACACTGGTGCACCCCAAGGCGATTGGCTAGGCCTAATAAAATCCTTCTCCAACAAATCCCTCAATTTCTGCTTCAACTCCTCCGGGGCCATACGGTAAAAGGGAATACAAATGGGTTGGAGTATCGGGAAGGATGTCTATACCAAAATCTATTTCCCTTTTAGGAGGAACACCGGAATGCTCACTAGGAAAGACATCAAGGAGTTCATTAACCATCGAAATAGACTCTATGGAAAGTACTTTGGAATCAACATCCCTAACCCTCACAAGTTGATAGATACACCCCTTAGAAATCAACTTTTGGGCTTTAATGCAAGAAATGAATCTACCCTTGACGACCACATCACGACTCTCCCACTCACAGACGAGTTCATTAGGGAATTGGAATTTGACCCTATGAGTTTTACTATCAATAGTGGCATAATATGAATGCAATCAATCCATCCCAAGAATGACATCAAAATCCATCATATCCAACTCAACAAAATTACAAGGCAACACTTTATGCAAAATGAAAATAGGACTATTTTGATAGACCCTTTTAGTAACAACGGATGCACCAATCGGAGTAGACACCTCATATGGCACACACAATAATTTTTGTTTAACATGGAACTTTTGGCAACAAAAGGAGTAACAAAATAAAGAGTGGCACCCGGGTCTATCAATGCACACACATCTAAATCAAAGACTTTTAACATACCAGTGATGACATTAGGCACCTCCTCTACTCCTTGTCTCCCTTGAAGAGCATAGAACCGGTTGTGCCTTGGAGTATCCCCTTGTTGACCTCCTCTTCCCCTTGGACCAATATTTTCACCTTAGCCTTGTGGACAACCATCTCTACCCTTGTTTTGATTACGAGGATAATCCATCACCTTATAACCCATTTCACCACACCCATAACAAGCATTAGTATCCTTCAAACATGGGCCATTGTGACCTCCACCACATCTTGTGCACATAAGATGAGGCACCACACCACAACCACCTTAGAGCCTTGGGTTATCATTAGAAACCCTTCTATTAGGAGTATTGGAATACCCTTAGCCTTGATGAAACTGGACACCCTAGGGACTTTGGAATCAACCTTCAAAACGTGCCCTCTTGGCTTCACCCATCCTCCTCTTTCACAACATTTCCCCCTCCAATTGTTTGGCATAAGTCATGAGTCGGGGAAAGTCATATCACCTATCAAAATGGCAGCCTGACATTCTTGATTTACCAATTCAGACACATCCATCACAAACTTGTTCATCCTAGACTTTGGCTCAACCACCAATTGTAGAGAATATTTGGAGAGTTAGTTGAACTTGAGGGTGTACTCACTCACACTCATAGACCCTTGCTTTAGATTCATAAATTCCATCATTTTTTCCGCCCTTAGCTTAAAAGGAAAGAACCGGCTGAGAAATGCCAACTTAAACTCCTCCCAAAGGATCACATTGTTGTTTCCCTTTTCCACTTTCCATTGAGTAAATTATATTTGGGCCTACCCTTTGAGTTGGTAGGCCGCCAACTCCGCTTTATCCTCTGAATTAACCCCTCTAATAGACAACACTTTGTACACCTCATCAAAAAATTCTTGAGCATCCTTATCCACTTTAGACCCATGGAACTCTTGTGGGTTCATTCTTGTGAAATCCCCCACCCTTGAGGCGGAGTAGGAACATGAGGGGTTTAGGTCCTTTGGTTGATTTGATTAGTCATGTCATGGACTATCATGGTAAGAGCATCCCAGAACTCTTCATGGGTTGGTTGCTCTTTGGGTGAATAAGCTCTTCCTCCTCTTGGAATAGACATGATCAAGCATAGAAAAGAACATTCGTTAGAGGAAAACCCTTACCTTAACTTCTATAATATGAAATTGACCATGAAGAAGGGAAACATTTCCTAAAATGCCTCATATCCTCTTGCTCATAGCTGTGGTGCAATTCACAACTATAAACAAGACTCTAGTCGACGCAATGTGTTGGATCCCAAGGACAATTAACAACCTAGTGCTTTGTTACTCAGTTTTTCACAACCCACGCCTAGGGCCTAGACATAACACGAAGAATAGGAACCCGAAGGGACCCTAAACAAGCCTCTTAGCATATCATTTACATATCTTTAATTGTGGAAGAAATTAAACAAAAACAAGGGAGTATAAATAGGGATAAGGGACTAAGGGAAGTTTTAGATAACCATAAACAAACAAGATTCAAGAACATAGCATAATTATATCACTTGTTCAACATCTCTAAAAATAGAGTTGAGCGGGGGTCAAAATACTTTCCGGGCTCACCCTTATAGTATCAAGAGTTCAACATAAAGAAATCACGTAAGCGAGAGTAGCATAGCTAGTGTCCCCAAACTTGAGGACTCGCTAAGGCTTATCTTCAAGATATCACAACTCGCCACGTGGATGATTATCGTGAGGAGCTCCGGTTCCTATGTAGTAACATCATGTAGTCATAGAGTATGTGTTAGTACATTTGGCTGTACTAAGTATGTAGGATGCAATGCAACAAGAGGTAGGCAACAAGTCAAAATACAAAAACATAGGCAATGGATAGTATAATGACAACATGACATGCATGATAAATGCTTGAAGCGAGACATGCTTGTATAGAATATATTACATGTATAGGAAGAGACCACCATCATAGACCAAGCAAACTAGTACTTGGAATCCAAGGCATGACACACCCTTGGAAGGTGATTTAGGTATATACCCCTAAATTGGTAGATGGGCATGTAACCCCCCATTATAATTGTCAAGGTATATACCCGTCAATAGGGTAGATAGGCATGTCACCCCCCATCATAGTGGTCAAGGTATATACACCTCAACAGGGTAGAGGGGCATGTTACCCCTATCTAAGTGGTCAAGGTATATACCCCTCAACATGGTAGATGGGCATGTCACCCTCCATCAAAGTGGTCAAGGTATATATATACCCTTCAACATGGTAGACAGGCATAGCAACCCCCCCCCCCCAATCAAAGTGGTTAAGGCATACCACCACCTCAACAAGGTGTGGTGAACTTGCAACACTATAGATACTCTTCATGAAATTAATAAATACATACAATTCTTTCATCACCGTATAGTCACTTGACTCATAATCCATGCAATAGATCATCAATAACTCAAGAACCTTAACTAGACACTTTATAAAATACTTGGTGGGTATGTAATTCCAGTTCAAAATTATGTGATCCAAGATTGAAATCATGTGATAAAACTTAATGTAAATCAGCCCACCAACACTTAGTAATACTCTCATGCAAGTTACATTGAAATCCCTCATTATAGTTCATCATAGATCATTGATTCATGACTCAAGACATGCTTAAATAGTCAATACTTTATGAAACCCTAACATAGTTCATGATCAAATTCATAATAAGAAATACTCATAGATAAATCAACTTGAAAACATGCAATTTACATAAAAAGGAAAGTTGGACACCATGGGTGAAAGGACCCAATGGTTGAAACCCACAAACCTTAAATTTGGGAATTTCCTTAGTGAAGATTTGAATGAGAACTTGAAGCTTGACTGAATTTCTTGATGTTTGGAATGAGTTTACGATACTTTAATTTGGATGAAATATTTGGCTAAGTGCTAGAGAGGATTTTGGGGAATGTCTTGATTGATATGGGGTTGAAAAATGACTAAATATAGGTGTTTGTACATATAGGAAGGGTTAGCCCCAAGACCCAAGGCCTTGGACCAAAATAAAAAAAAACTAGCCACAAATACACTAGTTCGTGCCCTGGCCACGTCACGCCAGGGTTGCGAACCCATACTATTCTGTGCAAACTTGGAAAAATCAAATTTTCCTATGGTTGCTCTAAATTTGAGGTTATGCACATTTCCCACTCAATTTTTTCCCTGATCAAGAATATGAAGTTGAATTTTGTATATCACATATGAATTTTATGATATGTAGAAATTACGATTATGGGCATTTCCGAGCACATTTTTGGGCACTTTTTGGGGCATTTCAATTTTATTGTAAAAATAGCCTACTCATCCTAGGACTGAAATACGAGAAAATTGGTATTTTCACAAAAATAACCTTATGCAGGAGCTAGTCCGCAACATTTCACAACTTCACCGTGGTACATATTTTTGAAAAATAATTCAGATTTAGGTGAGGGCAATTGGGACAAATCCCTGAACCCTTATATAAGGGAATCCTCAAAACTCAACCATTTTTAGCCTAATTAACTGACTAAATCAGCTAAAAATCCTCTTCAATCTCTTCAAAATTCCTCCACCAAATTCTTAAATATTTAAGGACCAAGCTTCAAGATTCTCCCAAACTTGTTTCATCTTCTTTAAGACTTCAAGGTATGTGGGCTTCTTCATCCTGGGTAATTCAACCCATGGAGTCCAAAACCCTTTTTAAATCAGTCATCTAGTTTTCAGGTTGATTTATTTATGGGTACTTCCTATTTTTATTATTATGCATGATTGGAGTTGGAAATTATCAATTATTGGTTTGAATATACCTAAACTTCGATTATGGGTTGATTTTATGAATTATATTGTGACCTTTAAGTTATGCACATTATGATATTGCAAAAATGCTATGATATTTATGAATTTTGAGATTGCATCATGGCCTAACTAGGGTTTTTATGAATGTTATGAATGATTATCGATTGCTAAGTATGTTATGAATTCATGGAAAACTCTATGAATGTTATACAAGATCATAAAGCCCTTTGATGGTATGTTACACCCTCTTATGAAAGAAAAATACACATTTGAAGAGGTCATGGATGTTGATAAGCTACTCCTGCTATGCTTTTATGCTTTACAGGTTATACATATCATGATTATATTTATGGTATGTACTTAGTGGGACTAGACACGCCGAATAGGTCATGAGGTGAGGAACTATCCCCAAGGGTCCTTATATAAACCCTCTTGATTCATAACTATGTTCCATCATAGGTTATCATTGTATCCTAAATGGGATTATAATAGTTTATCCAACTTGGTTATGTCACACCCACTGATAAGGCTATGCAATAAGGTAAGGGTACACTTTACATTGGCAAGTAGACCACTCCTATTTCGATGTAGGGGGGGACATTAGAATTTCACGTAATAGATTGTGTGGTCTAAGTGTTAGTTAAGGTCTCCTCCCATGTATTATTATGCTATCTTATAAGCCAATGCTTCTACCTCCCATGCATATTTAATTAAGGCATTGATCATTCATATCATATTGAGCTTATTGCCTTTATATATAATTATGCATCTTGTCTTTTATAACTCATGGTATCTTATTGCATTGCATCCGACATACTTAGTACATTCAAAGTTCTGACACATGCTTTTCGCCTACATGATCTAAGCATGTAAGAACCAGAGCTCCTATCCATCCACGTGTTCATGGCTAGTACAATTCTTGAAGTCATTGTTTGTGGTAAGACCTTCATTTCAAGGGAAACATCCACTTTCTATCTTGTATGTTAAGACATTGCTATTTTAATTATGTACATTTGAGGGTGAAATCAGAACATATCTTAGTCTGCATCCCACTTATGACTTGAGTATTGTTAGACGACATGTTATGTACGTTCTATGCAACTCTTATATATTTATAGAGACATTCTTGTAGTCCATATCCCATGTTTTGTTGTTGCTTGTGATAATGATTATAAACTGGTGAATATGATAAGCCCCTATGACCAATAAAGTGTGTCCTATCTTCCCATTCTCTTAGAATTACATGTTGTACGATGATGGTGATCCTTTATCACTTGTCCCATAAAGTACGTCCTAAGTCTGTACCCCCCCCAACATGAACTATTAATGACTTATCTATGCTTCCTAACAAAGGATATGTTGTAGAAAGTTATAAGACTTGTTTATGGTACGTTTGGATTCCCCATTCACCATATTGCACCTAGGACCTACGCTTGGTTCCTGACAAGATTAATATCAGAGCACTAAATTTATAAATGGTCCTTAGAAGTTCAACATACCATGTCAATGAAATGATCCAAACCTAAGGCCTAACTATAACACGGTGAATGAGACCCCTAAATAAACCTCAAACTAACCTCTTTGCATACAATCAAGCATTTAAGGTAAATCAAAGAAGAATACATGACCACAAGCATTGGTAATCATGACTCATAACATAGAAGAAGAAATAATGACATGTGAGTATCTGAGCCTGAAACTGAATTGAAATACATAGGTCCAATGAATGCCTCTTACTCATAACATTACATGGGGGCTCATGAAGATTATGGCTAGCCCTGAAAATAGAGGTAAAGTTGTCTATAATACAAAAATATGACATGGAGGTTAAGATAGAAGGCTTTGACCTCGAAGCAAGGGACTCACCCAATCTGGATCATTGAAGTATCTAGATCTAGCCATGGGGATGGATGCTAAGGTCACCTACACTTGTATTGTGATATAATCTAGGTGTAGAGTATGCGCTAGTATGTTTGAACGTACTAAGTATATGGGTATGCAACATAAAGTAACCATCGAGGAAGACTTGTAAGGCATGATACATGAAACCATACATAATGCATGATGTAAGAGGAAGGTGTAATGACCTGCTAAGGAATATTAAAAACTAATACTGTTACTTTCATAAAATATCATTCTTGTAAATTTGAAATTCGTAATTCAGACTATCCAATAACTATGTTTGTATAGGTTATAGGTAAATTTCGATAATAAATCTTATTGAGAGGGGATAAAATATATTTATTAATACCTTATAAACCTTGGTTCATGTATTTTAAAATAAATTAGTGAATTTTTAGAACTTGAGTAATTGAGAAAAAGGAATGAAAAGAGGAAAAAAAGAAAAGAAACCTATCGTGCACGGACGAACTACAAAAAGGGGGGAAATGGCTACTTCAAGGTAAGATTGTAATTGCAATTTGATTCTTTACTTCATTTACTTCACGATGTAATACCAATAGATATTGATTTATCCTAAACGTATTTCTTGGTCTGAGAACTAAGAAACAATTGCGATAGACAGGATTTAGGGTTGCAAAAACCAAGAAACTTATTAAAAAAATGTTTATGTGCAGCGATTTGTATTAGAGAACAATATAACTGGATGACTTTGAAATAGATCCATAGGTGAGCAATTTCCTATCATATTATATAATGGGGGAGGTGGGGACCATAGATTGGAGTTGCAGAAAGCCAAAGTCATGCCTGTTGATATAGCAATGGCGGCGCTAGTTGCCTAGTAACCATTACAAATTTGATATTTTTGTGTGATTAAAATTTTCATATATTAGGGTAGAAAATTTAATAATAGATGTTGGGAATATCTCATCAAAGCAAGTGTTATTTCTTTGTTTCTTTGTTGTTATAGCATGTGGGTACTTTGTACTCTTACGAGTTCTTTGGTCCTTCATTATAACTGAACTTATTTTTGTCGTTGTGTCTTTGTATGTATATATATTTATATATTATAGGAATTTAGAAAAAAAATTGGTTATAGAATTGGATAATTTTGGGTCTACGTTAGGTCATATAATAACATAGGTATTGTTCGTTTCAAAATTTAATTGTAATATCTTATATTTTTAAGATCGTGGTGTGTCGGATTCTATTCGAAAGGGGAACGCTCATGTCCCGCAGTAAGTGTTCAATTATTAAGGCAAGTGACTTTTTCAACCTCTGTTAAGTATATAGAATCTTGCTCTTCCTTGAGTGAAGTGCTGAGGCTGATTTGATACATTGAGTTGATGTAGATGTTGTACCAAGACTATGTTGTTGTGAATTGTGCATTGTATTAAAATAGGTCATCTCTTTATTATTATGTGAACATGTCTTTTTACATTGATTTTTGTGAAAAGTGTTATGTAAACCGAGAAAGAATAAGAATTAAAGAGAATGTACGATTTCGAGGGATGTGTCGCAAGCTGCAACAGATACTTTGAATTGAGGGTCATGCCGCATATCACAATGGATAATATGATTCGAAGATCGTGTTGCATGCCACAATGGATGAATGGACTAAAAGTCCCCCATGGATCCTGGACAGAGAGACTGTCGGTATGTATCACTAGGCTAGATATGAATCATTATATCGAATATTATTCTATTGCACTGCATTGCACATCTTTATCCTTTATGAACTTGTGAGTGCCTTTGATGAAGCTTATGTTAAATGTACATGATCCCTTGTCTTGTTGATCTATAGTTTTTTGTGTGATATTATTGAGCTATATGATATGTTAATTGTGAACTACTAGGTTGGGCTAGTTTTATGCAGGTTGTAGTTGTGAAGGTTAAGTTGGAGTGTTAGGAGTATCTCTATTCTATATTACTTAATTTTGTGTTTAGTAGTTCACTTGCTAGGTACCATGTGCTTGGTACTCACCCCTTGCTACTACTTTTGTGCACATGACAACCAAGTTTTGGGGATTTCAATTAAGTTAACTTTGTTATTCGTATTATTGACTATTGATAATCTTTTAATCTTAATTTAATTTTGTATTTTATGGTTATGAAAGGATTTCGGCTGACTTATCTTGGTGGGATAAGATGAGTGTCATCCTTCCATCTTTGGGTCATGATATAAAGGTTGTACTTGTCCTCATTAATACCGAAACAATATGCAAAGGGAATGGTTGTCCCGATTCTCATCAATAACTGAATGTGAAGCAAAATGAAAGGTTGTCCAAATCCTCATCAATGTACAAACATGAAGTAAAGGGAAAGGTTTCCCCAATCATCATCAACACATAAACGTTAAGTAAAGGGAAGGTTTTCCCCAATCCTCATCACTACATAAACATAAAGTAAAGGAATAGGTTGACCCAATCCTCATCATTACATAAACATGAATTAAAAGGAAAGGTTGTCCCAACCTCATCAATACTTGATCATGAAGCAAAGGAAAAGGTTTCCCCAATCCTCATGTAATTCATGTTTATGGAGGAATCATATTCATAGAACCTTCAGAACATGCCATGATAGTAACCAACTCATGTTATTGATGTTGCTCAACTCGACTCACAAAGGGAGAATGGGTGGTCGACATCAGCATAATAACCCAACTTTAGAGGTTAGGGTCAATCCCACAGTGAATCATTGTTCTAGACATAAGTGACTTGTTGGACCAAGTAATTGTAGGATCTGGTGGTTGCAGTAATCACAACAGAGTTCAGCTAACAAGTTATAATTAACGAATTAAACATCTATTAAGAAAAGATGTTGGAGTTGTAAAAATATGTGAACTAACCGATCAAATGGGTCCAGATACTTAACTACATGTGTTGATATTGAGTAAATAAGCTAGGTTTCTTGTAACTCAAATCACCTATGATATATGAGTGTTTCGTATGAATCGGTTAAGATATCACATGCAAACCTCCACGGACACGCTTGGCCTAAGAAGTCATAGCAAAACACCTACTAACTTGGCCATTGGATCCATAAATGTGGATATCAACTGAAACCCCATATAGTTTCTAGCCAATATATCTATTCCGCACTCTAATATTACCCGCTAAGGCAATAATTGGAGATATAAAACAAAACCCCAAGTTTGCAACCTTGAAATTTATACATTAAACTTAGGAATGGATACAAATTCACCCAAATCAACTATAGGTAACTCAATATATCACAAACTGATAAAGTAAATTAAAGACCCATATCAAAAGCACACCCCTAACATGGGTGAAACGACCCCAGAAACTTCCTAAAAACGTACCTTGGAAGTGCCAGGAATCTTTTTTTCCATATATCAAAAAATCCATTTGGAAATTCAGAAATTTGACTTCATATTCTTGTTCAGGGGGTCCAAAATTAGGGCAACAAGGGTCTAACCCTGAATTTAAAGTAAAGAAATTGAATTATGAAATTTGCACTTGGTACAATTTCCAGAAGCGTCCGTGACCTCTCCACGATGCAGAGAGGTATTTTTCCTGCACTGTCTTTTCCTAGTTCGCCCAGATTTTTCTAAGTGTTGGACCTAAGTCTTCCCAAATATATTTTCACCCCAAAACATTTCCCAATATTTCCCCAAACACTTAAACTCATTTCTAACCCTAAATTGAAGTCCCAAACTCAAGGCCAATCATAAGGATTTTTTCAAGGATCTCACCCAAGATTCAAATCTCCATTAAAGTCTTCTTCAAGAACCATTGGGTCCTTCCACCCATGGTGCCTAAATCCTCTTTTAATTAATATTGTATGATTTAAAGTTGATTTTACATGTGGGTCTTGTATATTGAAAAATTTACTGCATAATTATTTTAGTTCATGAAAGTATGATTATTTTAGCATGTTTTGAGTTTCAAATCATGGGTCTAATGTTGGAATTGATGACAGATTTTGATGTGAATGTATTGGGGTATTGTAAGGTGTTGATTAAAGGATTTACCACTGATTTTTCTGCATGATTTTATCTCTAAATTGCATGCTCCTTTACACCCATTATACACCCGCCAAGTGTTTGATAAAATTTCCGGTTGTGGTTTCTTGAGGAATTGAAGGTTCAAAGCATGAGATATGATATGTATGATGTTTTAATGATGAAATGAGCTTATGG
>JAOTQR010025684.1:0-16634 GCA_025774065.1 Solanum ossicruentum | reverse complement strand
ATGAGGAAATTCAAATTAGTATGTGTCTAGGTGCCCCTATCGGGCACTGGTCACGACCCTAGGTTGGGATGTGACAGGAGCCTTAAATAGAGAGACGTTATCCTGGAAAATAACCTGAAGTCTGGTTTATGGGGTAACTTACGCATGTCAGTTGACATATGGCCCGTAGGTTCTATTCTTAAATATAGAACTTCAAGAAGGGGAATGGTTTCCATGTAAGGGGTAACCTATGGACCAAGTGACGACACATAGATTACCTTACGATCCCTATATGGTTTCGTGAGTGGGACCCCAGGCATGAAGAAAATTTGGAGATTTTTGAAGGATGTCCTATGAGTTGTCAGACAGTCGATAAATATATGATACAACCCGTAAAGGTTCTTCGTGGAATGAGGCCAAGAATAAGGTATAAAATGGCTTAAGTGTGGAAGGACTCGACAAGTCCAACTACGAACCATAAAGTATTATATGGCCCGTAACATGGATTCGTAACTTTGGGTCCAGTAAATTTGGTTTTCAGGATTTTCTGATGTGTTATTAGATGAGAGGGACTTATGGTCCATGGATTGACTTACAGCCTGTAATCGAGGTCTGGTAGGTTGATTTCTTCAGTTTTAATAAGGGACAATTTTATCAATTCCATCTTTTCTATTCCTAAACTATGTCGTTTTGGAGACGGAATAGGGATCCTATATCAACCTTTAAGCCCTAAAATCACCCCCATTCTCCCATTCTTTTAATTCTACATTCCTAAGGCAAGAAGCTCTCAAGAACAAGGTTAGGGTTTCCAAGGTTTCTTTCTCTAATGCTTCAATTTCATTTCTTTCTAGTTTCCCTAGGTATGTGAGTTAATTTATGGGTATCCTTCCACCCATAAAGTTTTCCATTAAGTATTTTACCTGTTCTTTAAGTTCATCAAATTAATGTGCATGCTTATAATAATTTCATGATATTTATTTTATTATATGATACTTATGAAGTCTATCAACTATTTTTCTAAGTAAATATATACCTATTTGAAGAATTATGTTGATTCCATGATGATTTTTGATGTGATAAAGTTTGGGCGTTTTCGATGTTCCTTTTAGAGAGAAATTTCCTTATGACTTATGTGATTTATGGTTGTTTCATGATACAGCTAAGCCCACCTAGATTTCAAGTAAAGTTTTCTATGATTTATGATGATAATTAAGTCATTAATGAATAGTTTTAAAATTAAGTTTATCAAAGATATGAGTGATGTTAATTGCCCTAACAGATGTTTAAGAAAGGTCCCCAAGCTGAAAGGACAAATCTTACTTGGTGGTTCCTAAGTTAGAGCTACTCCTATTATTGGTACTTATGATTCTAAGTTGTAATTTAAAGATTTTCACATGATAATTTAGCACCGAACGTGACATTGTTGTGGGGTTAGGTAAGAGAACCTTAGAAGCAACTCTTTTTCACATTAATTATGTGCCACCATAGGAGTCCTTGGAGGCTAAGCTAGTGGATCCACGTAGGCCATTTATCATATTATGATGCATGCAAAAGTTGATGAAGCTCCACCTGGCAAGCATTTTCCCCGTACCAATGTGCATGGTTTATGTTAGATTCCATGTAGTAGCTCACATGGTCTTTTATGTCGATTAAGGTCCATTGCCACAAGCTTATGATCTTATGCTATATTTTCATTATATGTGCCTTCTTATTTATTGTCTCATATTAATCTTTATCCATATTCCTTGTGCATGCTTAAGCTTACTTTATGTATCTTTTATCATATGTATCCTTATATGTTATGTTTAATATCATATGTATCCTTATATGTTATGATGGCATTAAAATTTCATCCATGTATTGCATCTCATATACGTTATATATTTAAACGTACTAATGCATATTTTGCCTGCATTATTTAACCATGCAGAGACAGGAACTCCTCAACCAATTCATTGCTAGTATTCATGAAATGCCCGAAAATGTTCCTCGAAAGTGCCCGTAATCGTAGTTTTCATATATCTCAAAATTTGTAGGTGATATTGGAAATTCGATTTCATATTCATGATTAAGGGGTAAAGTTGAGTGGGAAATGGGTATAACCCCAATTTTAAAGCAACCGTAGCAAAAAAATTCTTTTTGAAAATTTTCATTTCCAATGGCTGTTCACGATGGCTCCACGACACGGACCTATCGCGGAGCAGTGTTGTGGCTTCCTTATTTTTCATGTTTTGGCCTAAGGCATTGGGGTCTTAGCGCCATGCCATCCTATGCATAAAAACACCAATACTTAGCCATTTTTCAATTTTATATCACTCAAGACACTCTCAAAACCCTCTTTAACACTTAATCAAATATTTCATCCAAATTCAAGTGTCCCAAGCTTAATTTCAGATCTCAAGAACTTTATTCAAGCTTCAAGTTCTCTTCAAGTATACACCAAGAAAACCCAAGTCTAAGGTCTGTGGGCTTCCACCATTGGGTCCTTTCCACCCATGGTGTTCAATCTTCTTATCTTATAAAATTGCATATTTTCAAGTTATATTAGCTACGAGTATCTTTTATTATGGATTATAAGCATTAAATATGTTGGGGTTTTATGAAATGTTGATTAAATATGAATGTTTATCTATCTCAAGCTTATACTATGGGTTGGTTTTGTCTATTGAGATTATGTATGATTTGAGCTATGAAACTATGATCTATTATGAGAGAATTTCAAGGTATCTCACATGAGGATTTTACAATATGTTGGTGGGTTGATTTTTATTGAGTTTTCTCACATGATTTCACTCTTGAATTGCATGATTTTGAACAAGTATTACACACCCACCAAGTGTTTGATAAAATGTCAAGTCAAGAATTCTCAAGTTATTTACATGTTTTATGAGTCAAATGACTTCATCTTGAATATGGGCTATCAAGTATGTTATGAATTCATGAAATTATCTATGATTATGCAAATATGAAGTTAAGTCCTATTTCCAAGATTTTACCTCTTGTGAGCCTTTGATGTTAATGCAAGGGTAATGTTTGATGATAATCTATTCTCATGTTTTAAGTTAGGCTTACCATTTGAGGTCAAGTATGTTAGAGCTACTCATGTCATGATTCCTTGTTTATTACAAGTTATTAAAGTATAATTATTATAAGTATTCTGTGGGATTAGATTTAGCACCAAAGGATTGGGGTTTTGCTCTCTTTCCTTGAACTATGTGCCAATATAAGATTATGTTATACCCTTGCTATACTAGTGGATCCATTTAGTGCACTTTCTCTTGAATTTCTTCTCGAAATGAGGCGGGCTCCCATAAGGAGAAGTTTCTCATGAAATCCTTTTGAAAAGGGATGGGCTCCCGTAAGAAAGGTTGCTTCTCCGAAATGGGATGGGCTCCCGTAAGGTGAAGTATGATATACCTTGGCAAGTAGACCACCTCTTTACCAGTGAGGGGTAATCATCGGGATTTCAAGTCATAGCTCGCTTGGTCTTATTCTATATCAGTTGAGGTCTCTTCCCACACATGTGTTATGATCTACGCAAGTTGAATGGCAAGCATGTTTTACTTCAAGTATTGATCATGCACTCCATATTGAAATTATGCTCATCGATAGCCTATTAGTATGCATTTTGACTATATTGGCTCATGTCTTGTTGCATTGCTTACTATATATTTAGTACATCCAAACGTACTAACGCATACTCTATGCCTTCATGATATTACCATGTAGGAACCAGAGCACCTCAGGATCATCCTCCATGTGGCTAGTTTTGGCATCTTGACTATAAGCTTTTGGTGAGTCCTCAAGTTCGGGGACACTAGCTATGCTACTCTTGCTTATGTTATTTCTCTATGTTGATCTTTGATACTATGAGGCTGAGCTCAAAAAGTGTCTTACCCCCCTTCTCCCACCCAATCTATGTTTAAAGGTTTGTTGGAATAATTGATGTATCTATTCTTTGAGCTTTGACTCTTTATGCTTTATAAATGTCAAGACTTCCCTTAGCCCCTTTTGTCCCTTGTTTATATTCTTGGTGTTTTTAACTTTGCTTTCGCGGCCAAGGATGTGTAATTGACATGCTAAGAGGCTTGTTTGGGTACCTTCGGGTTGCCATTTACGGTGTCACGTCTAGGCCCTAGGTTTGGGTCGTGACAACTCAGCATTTAAGACTAGCTTTATTATTCATGGTAAGCCCTTAGTTCGGGACTCCACTTTTTTCTTCTATCCTGTATCTTTGCTTTGTTTAAGACAATGTATTTGTAGCCCTTATGAGGCATTTACTTTCTATGTTGTACTATTTTAGACTTTTTTTCCATTGATAGAGATCAACCGATACTGGTCCCATCTGTTTATGATGTAGTTGGTATGAATATAGAAAAATAAGTTGATTGTATTATTTTCCCTTGCTTTTTAATGTTGCTTTATTCTCAAATTGGCCATCAGCCACTTTCCCGTAGATTTTTTGCAATTCAATTTTATCAAGAACCTATGAATGCTTAAGATGCTTGAGATGACTTGGGTGAGTACCTTCGGGTATCTGATGCACCGTGTGACGACTAGGCCCTAGGTCGGGTCATTACATGATACTAAAGGGAAAGAAGGGCATCCTCATGGTCAAGTGGCTCAAAAGGGCAAGTGAAACAATTTGCCCAACCTCAAGAAGGTCGAGCTCATGGAAACCAATTCTATGTTTTTCATGCTAGGTAAAAAGTCGAGGAGTCTCCCAATGTAGTAATGGATACGTTGTTCTTTGATTTTGATTCATATTCTTTATTTGACCCAGGTGCCAATATGTCTTTTGTTACTCCATATCTTTCCATAAAGTTTGATGTGTCCCCCGATGTTTTGAAAGAGCCATATTTGATCTAGACTTTGGTTGGTAAGTCAATTTTAGCCAAGAAAGTCTATAGAACTTGTTCCGTGTTGGTGTTGGATAAATTCTTTCTATGTCATCTAGTTTAACTTGATATGACCATTTTTGATGTCATTCTTGGTATGCATTGTTGCATGCATCATATGTTTCTATTAATTGTAGAACTCACAGGGTCAATTTTTAAGTTCCTAATGCCCACTTATGAATGGAAGGAAGCCAATTTACTATTCAAAGGTAAGTGTAACACCCCTCAACGTAGCTCAAAAAGATCTTATGATGCAATTTTTGAATATCTTAAAATCCATATAATTATTTCACAAATTCAACTTCATATTCTTGTTCAGGAGGCAACATTAAGTGAGAAAATGGTTACATACAATTTATAGGTAACCCATGTTAGAAAATAATTTTTTTTAATGAAATTGCACAACCTGGTAGGGTTTGCGACAAGTCCGCATCGCAGACTTGCTGTGTCATAGTTGAAAATTTTCTATTTCACTTGAGGGTAATTGGGTAGTAACTCAATACCTATATAGATAGGAATCCTTTATTTTTCAGCCATTGCAAGCCCTAAATCTCTCATAACTACTCCTAAAATCCGCCCAATTCATCATCAAGTCCTCCAATCAATTTCAAGAATCTCAAAAACTTGCCTTGGATTTCAAGAATATAAGTGAAATCCCAAGTCTTTCTCATGTTTTCTTCCAAAAATCTCAAGCTTAAGGTATGGGAGCTTTCATTCATAGATCCTTCTGCCTATGGAGTCCCAAAGCTATTTTCATCAAATTTCTTGATTTTAATGACTAATTCATTATGAGTAACTTCAATTATCATTCTATTGAATGAAATATGTTGGGAATCTGTTGGTTGTTTATCTATTGATGCATGGTATCCTATCAAAGAATGAAATTATGTTATGATTATGATAAAGCTTTGTATGTCATGAAATCTTGGAAGACTTGGAAAGATGATGGACTTTTGAATGGTTTTCATGACATCCAAATTAGGATTTTACTACAATGTTGGTAAGTTGTTTTGAATGATTCTTAAATGACTTTATTTTGCTCCTCTCATGTTTTATACTCTTGAATTGCATGATTTTAAACTTGTGTGCATATTACCCACCATATTTTGTCTAAAGTAATTGACAAACTTCTATGTTGATGAAAGTTCTATTGTAAGACACATAAACTATGAATGTTAAGAATGTTGAAGGCTATAATGCATGCTATGAGCTCATGAGAACATTGTGAACGTTTTGAATGAAACGAAGCCCCTTTCTTTGATTTTATGAAGAATTGGTTTTGATGAGCTACTCTTTGATAATATTGAGCTATTATGAGATTATGCATATTATGGTATGCAACTTGTGCATGTCATGATTACCCTCATGTTTGTATGTCCAATATGACTAGTCTTATGAAGTTTATAATGAATGAATGATTGAGGTATGAGTCCTCCACCTAGTGAAGATTATGAGATGATGATAGACCGATAATAGAGGCATAAACTTGATTTAGGAGCTATCCTTATTATGATGATCTTTTTCGAAGGTCATGTAGAATGGGTTAGTATAATACCTCTCTATTGTCTCAATAGGCTTATGAGATGGGTTAGTAGAATTCCTCTCCATTGTGTCTAATGTTTATGGGACGATTGATGAGTCCATATTTCAGGCTCAGTTTGGGGCTAGATTGCAAGGAAACATTACCCTTAGGGCCGTTTGGGAGGAGGTATTAGGAGGAATAATCCATGTATTAAATATAGTATTAGATAATACTATGTTTGGTAGGATTTTTGGATCCATGTATAACTAATCCATGGATTAGTTAATACACCATACATGGTATTAACTAATACCTCCTATTTGGTAGTATTAACTAGTACCTTGGATTTAATACCATGAGATTAATTATATAAAGACAAAGATATCCCTCATTTTTTTTATATTTTTACATTTTTTAATTTTCTTGATTTTATGTTTTATATTTGTAGTTTAATACTACAAATTTGTTTAAATAAATTAGCTTACAAATTTTATTTATTTGTTAGTTCATTTTATTTATTTGTTAGTTCATATTTTCATAATATAAAAGCAAATAAATTTACCATGTCAAATTTTTAAATTTTATTTATTTATGATTTCATATTTACATAATAAACAAAAAATATTTTGACATGTCATTTTTTTTATATTTATTTAGTTGAGTGATTTTATTGATACAAAACAAAGTCCACTAATGTAAGATATATTCTGGAAGTTTGTAAGATATAAACATTATATTAAAACTACAACTTCCAAATTTTATGTGTAAATATTAATTATTTATCTTACAATTGTTTACCATCTTTTTGATTTTAATAATAGATGGTCTATCTATAGTAAATTAAAAATTGACATTTTATTAGTGATGAATTTATTAACATCACAAATATTTATTCTCAAATAATTTCAAGTAAGAAAATAGCAGAGAGATCCTAAAGGGATACCACTTCCTCATGAGTTTATCTTGAATCGAGATCTTTTGGCTCAACTTTATCCCTGTCTTTCTTGAAAGAAAAAAAATACCTATAATGGAAAGACTAATCAATTATTTCTTGGGTGCAAAATTATTGTTCTCTTAACTAGTTAGAAGCCACAAAATAATCTATTCTGATCTAATTACAGGAAATAGAAAATTTCATAATAATTTAAGAGTATAATTGGAAAGAAGTTCTTTGTAGAGTTTCAAACCAAGCATAATATTAGATGGGAAGTAATGAACCAAACACTTGATAAAAAATAATCCCTTCATTACTAATCCATGCATTACTAATCCCTGGATTGCTCTCCCGACATTACTAGTCCCTGTGTTATTCATTTTTGTATCAAATGACCCCTTAGGAGCTGTTTGAAAGGAGGGATTAGGGTACATAAACCAAGGATTAGGGAAATGGTATTAGTTAATACTATGTTTGGTAGAAATTGGACCCATGTATTACCTAATCCATGTATTAGTTAATACCTTATACAGGTATTAACTAATACCTCCTATTGGTGGTATTAGCTAATCCATTGGATTTGATACCATGAGATTATATATACAAACAAAAATGTCCCTCAAATTCTTTTACATTTCTTTTATTTTCTTGATTTTATATTTTATATTTATAGCTTTGTACTAGTAAATTTATTTAAATAAATTATTCTACAAAATTTATTTATTTGTGAGTTCATATTTTCATAATATAAAAATAAATAACTTTACCATATTAAATTTTTAAATTTTATTTATTTTTGGTTTCATATTTACATGATAGAAAAAAATATTTTGCCATGTCAATTTATTTTATATAGTTAATCATAGTTGAGTGATTTTATTGAAACAAAAAAAGTACAATAATGTGAAATATAATATCAAAGTTGAGTGGCCTTGTAAGATATAAACACTATATTAAAACTACAACTTTCAGATTTTTATATGTAAATATAGATTGTCTATTTTACAATTGTTTACCATTTTTTCTGTTTTAAAAATTGATGGTCTATCTTTATTAGATTAAATATTGACATTTTATTAGTGATGAATTTATTAAAATTATAATTATTTATTCTCAAATAATTCAAGTGAGAAAATAGCAAACATAATGACAAAATTATTATTCTCCTAACTAGCTAGAAGTCACAAAAAATAATCTACTTTGATTTAATTACATGAAATAGAAATCTCATAATAGTTCAAGGGCATAATTAGAAAGAAACCTTTTATAGAATTTTAAACCAAGTATAAAATTAAATGTAAAGCAATAAACTAAACACGGGATAAAAAAGAATCTCAACATTACTAATCTCGGGTAACTAATCCTTGCATTATTTATTTTTGTACCAAACGACCCCTTAGTGTGCTATTATTTTCAACTTTTGATAAATATGCATGTGATATGACAGGAAATCAGATTAAAAGTGCACAAATGGACAATACTTGGTAAAATCTTGGAATGGAGAAAAAGTACAGAAAGGCAGAGAAAAGTAGTATCGCCAACATACTTGGTGATCTGCCAAACAATTAGGGAGATCACCTATCATTCCAGTAACAAAGGTTCCAGATCAAGTCAAGAAGATGGTAAAATTCGATATCGCAAAGCACGTTCAATGCATCATCAAATCACTCAAGAGATCGCCTAAAGTTGCAACACTCAAAGCTTCAAAAACACTGATAGGAAGGTGATATGATGGATATTTTGGCGTATCATTGAATTGCATCGACGTAATAAAGAATCATTGCGTTATGTTGCAGAAGAGGAAGCCTTATGAAGATGCTAAAGAAAGTGGTGAAGTGCACATTCGTCGCATTGCCAAAGTGCTCGGTGATGGTTTGCCTTGACCGCCGAATGACATTTCGTAGCACAAACTTTCACACCTTAGCACTGAGTATATAAGTAATTTTAGAAAGGACATTGTACATATTAGTTCATACCATATGAGAACAATTAGTTTTTAAAGAGTAGTACATAAAACTTTTCTCTTAGAGTACATGGGGAGTTAGGGCATTGAAGCATTTTGGGAAGCAAATTGGAGAAGATTGGCTGGTGATAATCAACCAATTTCTATTTAATCTTGTTACCCATGACTGCTGCTACTGTGTTTGGTATCAAATCTTTAATTTCTAGTATGTGTGGCTAAAACCCCATGTTGGGGGTGTGCTATTGATATGGGTCTTCGATTTATCTATTGGGTCTTTGATATTTTGACTTATCTGTAGTTGATTTGAGTGAATATATGTCCATTTCTATGTTTAATCTATAATTTCAATATTGCAAACTTGGGGTTTACTTTAAATCTCTGATTATTGCTTTAGCTAGAATGATTAGAATGTTGAATGAATATAATGATTGGAAACCTCTTGGGGTTTCAGTTTAAGTCTATAACCATGGATTCAATGGCCAAGACATTAGAGGTTTTTCTGAGACTTCTTAGGCCAAGAGTGTCTATGATGGTCCGAGTATGATTTCTTAGTTGATTTATGCAAAACACCCTTGTATCACTCAATGTCAACTCATTTGGTCAAATATCTGGACCTAGATGGTAGATTGATTCCTGTATTTGCACATCTCCAATATCTTCCCTTAATTGCTGTTTAAATTATTAATTAGAACTTGTTTAGCTTAATCATTATTCTGATTATTGCAACCCCCCAGATCCTACAATTACTTAGCCCAACATGTCACTTCTGCCTTGAACAATGATTAATTGTGGGATCGACCCCAACATCTAATGTTGGGTTATTATGCTGATGATGACTACCCCTGCTTCCTTTGAGTAGTTGGGTTGAGTGACATAAAAAGTGGTGCTATTGCCTGAGAATCGACGGGTTCATATTAAAAAGTGTTTGTTGAGCTTTGTTCTTGCAGTTAGAGTTGTTTTTACTTTTTTCTTGTTGTTTTTGTTGTTGAAAAATAGGAGTTAAAATAGAGGATGATAAGAGTATCCATGGCGAGAATGTTGGAGACATAAATGATATGCAGGGTGTTAACTAGGATCAAGTGGGAAGCACTAGTGCTATTCGACTACCCCTAGAAATTAAATTTTATGTAACGAGCACTATTTTGCAACTCCTCTAGCTAAAGGGATTGTTTAGAGGGCTCAACCACGAAGATCCTTATGAACACTTAAGGAATTTTGTTGATGTGTGTCTCTCATTCAACTTCAGGAGAGTGAATTAGGAAGCTATTCGACTAAGGTTATTCCCTTTTTTAATCACCGGAGAGGAATTGAGATGGTAGAAGATACAAAATTCATTCCTTGAAAGATTTTCCCTCCCTCAAATATGGTAAAGTTAAGAAGAAGTATTGAGAAATTTAAGCAGCTGAAAGGTGAGCCATTGCATGAAACATGACTCCAATTTTGGAAACTCTTACTCAAATGTCCTAACCATAGAGTTCCAGACCATATGCTCTTGCAATACTTCTATGTGATCCTTGACATTGCGAATAGAGGAGTAGCTAATCAGTTAGTGAGATGAGGCCTAATGTCACAAACATTCATTGAAGCTTGTAACCTCCTAGATGGCATGAAAAAAATTAACCAAGCATGGTACACAAGAGATGACATAGTACCTTCAAGCCACAGAGGTCCTTCCAAGGAGTAGCTTGCTAAGGATCAAGAGGGGGGTGCGGTCATGGCTAAAGTGTTGACTCGGCTTGATCTTTTGTCTAAGCATGTCATGGGAGAAAATTGTAAAAGTATGAATGTTGCAGGAGACACTAGAGATATGATCTTTGAGGGTGCACCATTTGAAGGCAGATACAGCGAAAAGGTACACTACATGGGTAACTAAATGGTGGGTTCTCGGCCAGCTTTTTCAAGGCCACTTCATATGGTGAGATCATGCATTGGCTGACCAGCCTCAAGTTTGGGGTTGTAGGAGCTGTGATGGAGATAAGTATATTCACAATCATGATAGGGTGAATCCTATAGAATTCATGGTGAATCAAGAGAATCATTGGACCGAGGATATGTTTTCCTGAATCTTGAGCAAGGTGGAAGCATTTGATAAAGTCCTAAAGGAGATGAAATCTGACTTTTCTCAGTTGAGTCAAACTGTGATGTCACATTTGGCATCCATTAAGCATCTGGAAACTCAACTTGGGGACATATCATCTCATCTAAATCAACGCCCAAAAGAAGGTTTACCTAGTGACATTGTGGCTAATCCAAAAGAGAATGATCAGTATTGTTTAGCCATAACCACTCGTAGTGAGAAAGTGGTTGAAGGCACTAAACCATCGCTTGTTGTTGAAGAAGGTCTGAATGAGGTAGAAGAAAAAGAATGTGTGGTTACTGTAAAAGATGATGAGTATAAAGCTCATGTTGAAGATAGTAATGCTCTTGGCAATCTCGAGAGTGATAGGTGACAGAAGAGTGGGGATAATGTTGTGAATGTCAAGAAAGTTTTCCTAAAAATTTCAAGTCCAACTGTGAGTTTGCAAAAACCTCAAGTCAAGGTTGATCCTCTAATTCCACAGAGATTGAAGAAGAGAGAGGAGGATGCTAAGTTTCAAAAATTTCTCTCTATGTTCAACTCATTGTCAATAAATGTTCCACTTGTGGAAGCACTAATTGAAATGTTAGGTTATACTAGGTTCATGAAAGAATTTGTCACGAAGAAAAGAACTCTTGAGTGTGAGACAATTGAAGTGTCTCACAATTATAGTGCAATCGTGACACAAATATTGCTAGCAAAGAAGGAAAACCCAGGTGCATTTACCATTCCATGCACTATCGGAGCCTCAAAATTTAGTGAAACACTATGTGACTTGGGAGAAAGTATAAACCTCATACCCCTAGACATATTTGAGGAATCAGGATTGGAGACTCCTTCAGCAACCCGCGATACAACTGTTCATGGCCGATAGGTCTATCAACCAACCTAAGGGAATTTTACACGACATATTGGTGAAAGTGGAACAGATATTGTAATCTTGTATTGCGAGGTGGATATAGACGTGCCGATTATCTTGGGTAGGCCGTTCTTAGCCACTAGATGAGTTGTTGTGGATATTGAGAGTGAAGATCTTAAGTTCAGAGTGAATGATAAAGAAGTATTATTCAACATATGCAAGACTCTGAAGCCGGGAGATGATCTTGAGGTGTTGTCAGTAATGAGCCAAACGGTGATGACTTGATGAGAATAGGAATTACACCGTGCCATGACGTTAACTAAGGATCTATTTGGGAGTCAACCCAAGGTGAGTATTACTACTTTTAGCTTTAAATAATGGGTGTTGAATTGTGCAAGGTTGAAAAGAGGAAAGTTGGAGTGGAAAAATGGAGAGGGCGATCAATGGAACCACTCAACGTATCGCGGAGTCAAAATGGTGACCATCAGTTTGACCTCCTTTTGAGTTGCTTAGTGACTCTTGAGGTGCTGTCAAATTTGGCAAACTACATGGAAACTCGACAAATCACCAAAACCAATGGGTGATAGTCAATTCCACCTCACTTCAAGGCTAAATGAAAGGCATGCATGTTGTTAAAAAAGGTGGTCCCTAGAAGACTTGGTGCAACACCGACTGTGCTAGGCAGTGTGGTTTGGTATCGCCAAACCTACACACTCACCGACCTACTTAAGGCTTTTCAAATTCCTTGGTTCTTTCATTGTCCTTCTTATCTCCTTTTCACTTCCTTTGTATGCCAAAACTCTCCTCTTGCTTTTTCTTTGAAAAGTTTCACAAAGAAGTTGAGGATATTCATCACAAAGGCAACTTTAAGGATTTCATTGTGTCTCACCATTGAAGAGATATGGTTTTGGACCTTCTTTTAGTTCTTTTGGTAAATTTTCATTGTTCATAAGGTTAATTAGGGTTTATAATATGATAATCATGCTTTAATGCTTAAAATCTTGTTGAAAATTGAGAGGATAGATCTTTAGAGTAATGCTTAAACCTTGTATTGCATGAATAAGTAATTTATTGCGGGTTTTGATTCCCTCTACGTATATTGACATTGGTGGTTCCTATCATGTAGGCTAGGTTTGTGAATGAGTGATTTCTTGCCTAATGGTGGATTGTTTGTGGGTATTGTCTCAATTTCATACTTGTTATCATGCTTGAATGTTTTCAATTGAGATAGTGCCATGACCATATGAATGTGTTCTTGAAAATGCTTGCATGTTTAGATTGATTGTTCCTATTGGCTATAGGTGAAGTCTGAGTAATCCTTAATCTCCTTTGAGCGATTTGAACTTACCGTATAATAGATTAGGTGGCATCATTCTTAAGGGTAAGTTATTGCTTAATTGAGTATGTATCCATGGAAACCATGTGATAGTGATAATCAATAGTTGAACATGCATCGATGTGTTATGGTGGGTTAGTGTGTGGCTTTCATCCAAGTTGTCTACGGAAAAAGTTGAATTTTGAGTGAATGGATAAAGGGGTATGCTAGTCACTGTAGGCGAAGGTCATTTTGACTGCCTAAGCGAACTCAGAGATGACTAGTTATCACATGCACCGCCTTAATTGATTGATCTTCATGGGTGATTGCTACAACTTTCGGTGATGAACCTTTTTCATGCCGAATAAATTTAGTGTATTGCTGATTGTGCATGAGTATAGTAGAAAGTAGTAGTGGCCTAAAGTCTGAAAATTGTGCAAAAATATGATGGTCATTTTGACCGCGGAATCAGTTCGGTGTAGCGCTGAATATGTTCTATGGTCAAAATGTCTTATCTACCTAGAATATTTCTCTTATGACCAATTCTTGCACCTGAATGCTTTATAAATGCCTTTCACAAGATATTTGGAGTTTATTATAGTGCAGGAATAGGCAAACAGAAGGAGAAGGTTACTCGACATGGATCTAGAGTAGCTAGGGAATTGTCATAGCTCATAAAAGAACAGAATGAAGAGCTCAGCGACCTCAAGAAGAGGTGCAAAGAAAGGATAAAAGGAAAGTAGCTAAATAATGAGAAACCACCAGTGATAAGAAGGAACCACTCAATGTAACCTAGACTAGTTCAAAGGAGGAAGAAGAAAGATCCAAACCTTCTAAGAGGCCTACTTCGGAGCCAAGTCCAAAAAGGCATTGGAGTGATGCCATATCAAAAGCTATTAATGATCCTCTACTTTAGATATCCTTAAAGATCCAGGAAATAACCACCCCATGACACCTGAACAGGCTCAGGGAAAAAGGAAAGCCAACAATCCTAGAGGATGAACAATTGTCCATTGATGGAGTAATTGACAAGTATCCGAAGGTTTAGGAGACTCTCAAGTTCCACAACTTCCAAATGTTCACCAAACCTCAGATCCGTATGTACCCATATTGGTCTATGAATTTTATGAGGCCTGTGTTAGGGCCATTCCAAAGAAAAAAATAGGATGAAGTCAATGCTCAAACCCTTTGATACTGTAGAAGTTCAGTGTGTGCAAGTCCCATGCAGTCAGACTAATATCAATGATGTCCTAGGATGTATACACATAGATAAAAATGACATGGAAGATATGATGAAGGTTCAAACACTTGATGACATGAAATCTTGGTTGGCTCCAATGATTGGGTTTCCTGCTCCCTCGTGGTAGGAAGAGGGAGCTATTATTAAAAATAAAGAGATGAATATTCCGGCAAGATTTTGGTTTGAGTTTATCAGCAAAAACTTGATGCCATCAAAAAATGAATCTGTGCTTCGACAGGCCAAGACGACATTGGTGTTACAACCCAGACCTAGGGCCTATGTCACGCCCAAAGTCCTGTTAAGGCAGACTAGCACCCATTGCCGATAAGGCTCGGGAGAACCAACCTGTATCCACGTGCTTTCCATAATTATTATAAGGGGTTTCCACATTCAATATGCTTTCAAGAAAGTAAACAGTGATAACAAGCCAAAAAGAAATTCATATGACTAGGCCGTTGGGGCTACATTGTCTAAAGGATGAGACATGACCTCACTTTAATTTACATAGCCTACAAATCCTCTAGATAAGGAAAAGTATCTGACAAGGGTTGGGGTAGGCACCGCATTGACTAACTATACAATACAAAAATATAAGCTCTAGACACATAAAGCTCCGAAGCAACCTGGAGCTGGGTAATAGTAGCTAGATATCCTGTACTCCTACTAGGGAGAGCTACTAGCACCTATACCTACAACATGAAATGCAGTCTCATAAGAGACGCCAGTATGAGATAGTGTACAGAATATGTAAGGCAGGAAATACTGTATATGAAGTAACAACTCAAATGAAACTATGCACTGGTGTAGGCTAAGAGACCACCTTTAGTTATACTGTGGGATCATGTACTTTATGTTCTTTTTATTACTTTACTTTTACTGTCTAATCTGTTCACAACATGTAATGCAAATGACCAGCTGATCAATGGTAAATCTATATCGAGATCATCCCTGGATAGGCTTTTGCTTTCACCCCTTGGGCTACCCCCCGTGATAGGATCTATCCTGGCTAGGTGATTCTTCCACCCCTCGGGTTACTACCTATCAATAAGAAATATATTTTACCTTTCAATTACCTTTGAGATGATTCTTTTTGGTGATCACAATATTGGAGCTGTAGGACTTTAGATGTAGCATGTGACATGTAAATAATCATACAAGACAATATGACAGTGAAAAAAAGAGTACGTTACACAAATAATGAAATACATATGAGATGAAACATCTCGTGAACTTTATTTAGCAACAAGAACCTATATAACTTGGTATCCACGTATGTATGCAGATTTGAAGGTGACTATGTATGGGAGCATATGAACATGTGAAAGAGTAGAGACACAGTTAATAGTTATGTCAAAGTTGGTAAGTGCCTTTATGTGCCAAGGAAGAATCTAGATTTCATGCCAAGTAATACGAAATTGAGTAGCCTTACATACCTCGTTGTACCACCTCACTATTACCTCAAAATAACCTCCTTTTCCTCCAAATATTTATCTACAATAGAGTAGGCAATAAGACTGGTATTAGCAGCTAAGTAACACTTCTTGGCAGTCCAATCTTATAAAAAGTAACATCTGGGCAGCAAGCTTGTATTTAGTGACCCAAAGTCATTCTTTCAACCTTTCCACTTATAGTCATATTTTCTAATAATCATTCTTATGCACATGTAATATAAAACTTGTTTTATACTCTTAATAGTCTTACAATAGCTCACAAGGTACAACACATAACAATTATACACAACATACAAGTAGGCATCATAACATATGTCCCTTTGCTACATTACGACGTCAACAATTCCAAACCTTTACCAACTTCAACCAAACTGTTCCCACAATATTTATACATAA
>JAOTQR010025683.1:0-52454 GCA_025774065.1 Solanum ossicruentum | reverse complement strand
GGATGTTTGGCTTTTAAGCGCAATTGTGCATTGAGATAATGTGGAAAAAGAAAATATATGACTATTGCTTCTTTGAAAGTATATATATATATATATATATATATATATATATATATATATATTATAAGTATTCTTGTGGGATGAGAAATTAGCACAAATGGAATGAGGGTTCCACTCTCTTTCCTTGAACTATGTTCCTAGCATAGGGTCCTTTCCGAAATGGGGTTACCCGTAAGGAAAGTTGCCTCCGAAATGGGGTTGCCTGTAAGGAGAAGAAATGATATGATATGATATGATATATGTGAAAATCATATCCGAAATGGGGTTTCCCGTAAGGAAGGTTACTTCATAAGTAATGGGGTTGCCCTTAAGGTGAAGTATGGTTTACCTTTAGAAAGTAGAGCACCTCTTTATCGATGAGGGGATTTCATCAAAATTCCATATAATAGCTCGTTTGGTCTTACTTATGTCGGTTGAGGTCACATCCCCACATATATATGAGCATCATTTGCATTTCATGCATTATGAATTTCATAGCATCTTGTTATATTACATTCCTTGCTATAAATCTCCTTCTATATTATGTGCCTTTGCCATCTAACATTGTATGCATTTTTTGTTAAGTTACATGCATTGTACCCCATATACTTAGTACATTCAAACATACTAATGCAAACTTTTGCCTACATGATCCCACTTTGTAGGGATCGGAGATTACATTCATCCACCATTTGATGACTAGATTGTACTTTGAGACATTGGTTATGGTGAATCCTATCTTCCAAGGACAAGCCACCATTCCTCTACCTTAAGTTCCTTTTGTTTATGTTATCTATACTTTGAGGGTGACCCCGAAACTTGTCTTGACCCCCATCCTATCTTATGACTAGAGGCATCATTTGGATATCTTGTAGACTCTCGTCAAATCTATGTGTTATGTGTTGTATTTGAACCTTATGATCAAGGTTATCTTTTGTTTATGGCTATCATGGATTGATTATGGAAATTTTGATATGTATATGTATGTTTTATGTGGAAATATGGAAGATCCTAAGTCCCGAATTGTCCCATAGCGTAAGTCATACTTACCCTCCCATTAGTCATTGTGTGTTATATGCTATGTGAATTCATGTTAATCCCTTTCTCTAAGATATCCCCATAGAATGAGTCCTACTTTCCTGTCCCTTAGAATTATGTGTTTAATTTTGAATGCGATTCCAAACTAATGATGTGAATTTTGGTACTTTGAGGCTTGATTGAGGACTCTTGGGTTCCCATTCATCATGTCACTCCTAGACCCTAGGTCCGAGTCGTGATAGAGATGGTATCAGAGCACTAAGTTTATAAATGGTCCTCGAAGTCCAACATGCCGCATCAAGTAGAGTCTTTTTCATGGTTGTGAAGTGCGCCACATCTATGGGTAGGAGGCTACAAGGTGTTTTAGGAAAGGTTTCACTTTCTTATGATTCATATCATGCTATAGAATGTATCTTAAGATTTCTTATCTCCATCCTCCTTACAGAATAAGGAGAGTTACTATGGGCTCGTAATGCAATCCAGATAAAGGAGATGTTGTAGATAATCTTGTTGATGAATTCAAAAGGGATTTGGTGAAGGATGTGCATTGTTTGAAAAGCTTTGCCCTTTAGGTATTTGGGAGTTTTCTTGGGTTGGTTGATTATGATGGAAGGTTTGTGGAAGGTTTCTTATCTATTGCATCTCTGTTGACCAAGTAACTCAAAATAAGGTCAAGTTCATATAGTTAAATGAAAGGGAGAAGGGTTTTCAGACTTTGAAAGATTGGGTTACATCGGCTCTTGTTTTGACTTTATCGGATGGCTTAGATAGGACGGTGGTGTGTTGGGATGCTTCTCGAATTGGGTTGGGTTGTGTACTTATGTGATATGGCAAGGTGGTATCTTATGTATCAAGGAAATTAGAGGTGATGAGAAAAATTACTTGACTCATGATCTTGAATTATCGGGGGTGGTATTGGCTTTGAAAATTTGGACACACTATTTGCATGAGGTGCATGTTGATGTTTTTTTGTCCACAAGGTTTTGCAATATGTGTACACACAAAGGAATCTTAACTTGAGGAAAAGAAAATCGTTGTAACTCCTTAAGGACTATGACATGGGTGTACAATATCATCTCGGCAAGGAAAATATGGTAGCCGATGCTCTTAGTAGGTTATCTGTAGGAAGTGTAGCTCATGTTGAGGAAGGGAAAAGGGAGTTGGCTAAAGGTGTTCACCATTTTGCTAGATTGAGTATCAGGTTGGCTGACTCTAATGACGATGGTGTCCATGTTCACAACGGGGCCAAATCTTAAGTGGTTGTTGATGCGAAGGCTAAGCAAGACTTAGTGTCACGACCCGGACATAGGGCCTAGCCGTGATCGGCGAATGAAGAACTCGAAGGAACCCCAAACAAGCCTCTTCACATATCATTACACATCCTTTGTCATGAAAGTAATTAGAATCAACAATAAGAGATAATAAATAAAAGGGGAAAGTGGTACTAAGGGACCTCTCGGATACCCTAAACATCAACAAACGAGAGAGTCAAGTCTCATAGCATAAATACATAACTTGTCCAACAACACCTCTAAATAAGACAGGAGCAGGGGCCAAGAAAAGTCACTGGGCTCACCCTTATAGTCAACACGTACATCAAAGCAAAGAGTCTCAATACAAAATTAGAATCTATAACGCCCCCAAAAAATGCCCAAAATTGTGCCTCGGAGGTGCCCAAAATTTTAATTTCCATATATCTCAAAATCCATGAATAATATCAAAAATTCGACTTCATATTCTTGTTTAGGGGGTCAAATATAGGGGGAGAAGGGTCTAACCCTGATTTTTGAGCAACCGTGTCAAAATCCAAAATTTTAAAGTATTGATTTCTAGTGGCTTCTGTCGTTCCTTCTGCGATGCACACTTCCCTATTTATGTGTCAGTGATTTCTTTCTGGTCTAAGACTTTTAAGTCTTGGACCTAAGCCTTCCCGCACGAGCAAAGTACCTATACTTAGCCATATTTGGCCTTTATATCATACAAGACATTCCCCAATACTCACTCAAATGCTTAGTCTTTTATTTCCCTCAAATTTCAAGTGCCAAAACCCTCTCCGGATCTAACGATTTCCTCTCAAGGTTCAAGTGTCCATCTCCAATATTCATCAAGTTCATCTCGAAAGCTATGATATGTGGGTTTCTTTCATGGGTTCCCTTTACCCATGATGCCCAAGATTTTTTTTTCTTAAAATTCTATGATTTAAAGTTGATTTACTCATTGATCTTATTTATTATGAAAATCACTGCACACTATGTTAGGGTTTATGAAATTGTGACTTTTTTGCTTTGTTTGAGATATGAAGCCAAGGTCTATTGTAAGATTTGATGAAGGGTGTTGTTGTATATTACTTAAGGGTGTTACCATGTATATTGAAGAATTTACATTGAATTTTCTAGTGTGATTTCACACTTGAATTGCATGGTTTTACACTAGCACTACCACCCTCTAAGTGTTTGATAAAATATTCGGCTATGGTATCTTGATGAATTGAAGATCGAATGCATGTCTTATGAGTTGAATAACTAAATGATGATTTAATGATGATGGAATGTTGATGAAAGTGATGTATCTATATGATGACTATATGATGATGATAGGAATGTTTATATGAGTTGTTTTCATGAAGGAGCACCTATGGTGTTGTAAGTAGATTGTTAGATTTCCATGTTTATTGTGCTCTTGAGAAAATAGAGAAGGTTTTCCCTTCTTGTTTGACATTTAATGTTGTGATGAGCTAGTTCTATGATCCCTACCAAAAAGGCTTTGTGGTAAGGTAGAAAGACTAATGATCCCTACCAAAAAGATCATATCGTAAGGTATGGGCCCCCTACCGAAAAGGCCATACTATAAGGTAGAATAACTAATAGTGCCTACCGAAAAGATCATATCATAAGGTATGGACACCCTACCAAAAAGGCCATGCCATAAGGTAGAAAGACTAATGGTTTCCACCAATAAGATTATATCATAAGGTATGGACATTCTATCGAAAAGGTTATGCTATAACGTAGAATGAATTATGGCTCCTACCCAAAAGATTTTAACTTAAAGTAGGGGAAGTCTTATACTACCTACCAAAAAGACTATGTCATATACTAGGGGTTTTTGTAACATCCTCCAAAAAGGTTATACCGTAAGGCGAATAGGGGCCATATTGTCCATTTCATGAAGATTGGTAAGAAAGGTTTGAGTTTGTATTCCATATTGAGTTTACATTCCTTGATCATGATTTACAAGGGTGTTATACCTTAAGCATTGATCATGCATGTCATATTGATGTTACACCTATCCTTGCTTATAATGATGCATTTCGACTATAATGCCTATCCCTTGCTAGTATTGTATCCTACATACTTAGTACATTCAAATGTACTAACACTACTTTATGCCTACATGATGTTACCATGTAGGAATTAGTTTACCGCTTGATCATCATCCAACTCCACATGACTAGTAAGATTGTCTCTTAAGCTAGTTGGTGGGTCCTCTATTCTGGGGACGTTACTTATGGTCTCTTGCTATGTAGTGAAACAATCTTTCTTTTATGTATACATTAACTATGAGGTGAGCCTAGTCGCTTGGCTTGGCCCCCGCTTTTATCTACGAAATAGAGGTGTTGTTGGACATGATATGTGTTTATGTTTTGAGACTTGACACTTTTACTTCTTGATATTATGATATGAAAGTTTATCCTTAGTCGCAATTCTCGTTCTTATGCTTATTTCTTATTGTCATTTTAATTGCTTCCATGACCAAAGATGTGTAATGATATGCAATGAGGCTTGTTTGGGGTTTCTTTGGGTTCCACATTCGCCGGTCACGTCTAGGTCCTAGGGTTGGTCGTGACAAAGATGGTATCAGAGCATTAGGTTATTAGATCCTCGAAATCCAACGCACCGCATAGATTAGAGTCTTATACATGGTTGTGTTGTGCAGCACAACTATGAGTAGGAGGCTATGGAATATTTTAGGAGATGTTTCCCTTCTTCATGTTCTAAGTCGTGTTAAAGAGTTAAAGTAAGTTTTTCCCCCCCCTAACACTTGTTCTTTGCCATGCTAGTTGATCATGCCTAACACAAGAGGAAGAAGAGTCTGTGCTCCCGAGGGACAACCGGCTAATAGAGAGCTTTGGGAGGCTCTCACTTTTCTTGCACAAGTTGTGACCAACCAATCCAATCAAGGGGCCCAAGCCCTTTATGCTCCTACATCGGCTTCTAGGTTAACAGACTTCATGAAGATGAGCCCACTGGAGTTCTATGAGTCAAGGGTGGATGAAGACCCACAAGAGTTTATTGATGAGACTTATAAGGTATTAGACATCATGGGTGTTGGATCAGAAGATAAGGTGGAGTTAGTGGCCTACCAACTTAAAAGGGTAAGCATAAATATGGTATAACCAATGGAGGGAGGAGAAGGGAGTCAACAATGTCGTTCTATAGGAAGTGTTCAAGGAAGCCTTTCAGTTCTTCTTCCTTGAACTTAGGGAAGCTAAATTGGTTGAATTCGTGAATTTGAGATAAGGGTCAATGAGTGTGAGGGAGTATGCCCTCAAGTTCAACCAACTCTCTAAGTATGTTTCTCACTTGGTTGCCGACCCAAGGGCTAGGATGAACAAGTTCATGATGGGTGTCTCCGACTTGGTGAATGAATAATGTCGGTTCGCTATGTTGCTTAATGACATGGATTTGTCCTGCCTCATGATTTGTGTCGAAGAACTTGAGGGTGAAAAGCTTAGTAAGAAGAGGAGTGGAGAGTCCAAGAGGGCACGATTTTGAGGATGCCCGGTTCCAACAAGGTATCAAGTTTCAACGCCAAGGGTCTTCTACTCTCCAAACAAGAGGCTTGCGATAGAAGGAATGGATAGACCAAGGTTCTAAGGAGGCAATTGGAATGCTTTCTCAAAAATGCCTATAATGTAAAAGGCATCATCATGCCAAATGCTTAAAGAATTCAAAATTGTGTTATGGATGTGGAAAGTAAGGCCACAAGCTTATTGATTATCCTTATATCTGGGACAAAGGCAAGGAGGGTCATCCTCAAGGCCAAGGTGGTCATGTGAATCAAGAGGCCCAAGGTGGGTATAGTGATCAAGGAAGTTCTATATGACATAATCGGTTCTATGCTCCTCAAAAGAGATAAGGGGTAGATGAGGCGCCCGATGTTGCTACCAATATGTTGAAGTTTTGGTTTGTTGTTAGTGGACTTCATGTGTATTCCAAATGGTTATGTGGACTTTTTTGTATATCCCATTAGTGAGTTTAATGTTCTACAATGGTCGATGGAAATTATTTCGCTGTCATATTGCATTTAGATCTTGACTTATGGTTTTGTTGGATTAGATGTGGTAAGTTTGAGATTATACGAAGTAGATTTTTTACATGTATGTTGTGTATCCATTGATGTCAGGGCCTGTAGAGTTAGATTCTAATTCCCTTACAATCCGTCTTGAGTGATAGTGAAGGGGGTAAGTCTATTTCTTGTTTTAGGGTACAATTGATCTCCAAGGGATTGCATTTATCATCTTGTAAGAGTTAGGGGTATTGAGTCTAAGTTTATTCTATTGAGTTATTTTTGGTGACCAATAAGCTATTGAATGTCCTTTCTGGTATATTGAATTCGAGGTGGTGTCTTTTGGTTGACTTATGCCCCTATCATGTGTATAGGTCTCATGAATAGGGTCTTTAATCCCTACTTTGTTATGTTTGTGGTGGTTCTTCCTGATGATGTTTTGATTACACCCGGAAATGGGAGAGCTTGTGAATCATGTAAGGGTGGTGTTTTGAATTCAGAGGAGGTAAGGTTGCTTAAAAATTATGGAAAGTGGAGACCTTTTGGTGACAAAAACATGGTGGTGTAAAGGCTTGGATGGTTCTGAACTTCTATAGTTGAAGGGGTCTAGTAAAATAAGGCTTTGATTTCCGTTTGATATAGTTGGAGGTCTTGGTGACGGATGGTTGAGTGGAGGTTGTCTCTCAAGGGGGAGATGGTGATGTTTGGTACTAAGTGGATTTTGTGTGTGTTTAAGTTGATTGACAAAAATGGCTCCAGAAGTCGCTATTCCTTTCATTATTCCTTGTTGCTAGTGAGATTTGGCTATGTGGGTCTCTTGGTGCTAGGAAGGCTTATATAGGTTGCTCCATGTTCTTATTACGTAAAGTCTTGTCTTATGATCTTGGTGGAATTTGGTTTGATGGATTGGAGGTCTTGAGGTGGTTTATGGTACCAAGTGGGTTATGTGTGATTAAGGTTGACAAATAAGTTTAAGTTGTGAGTCCTATAGAATGTGGAGGGAGGTTGGTAAAGTTGCATAAGGGTGGATTGACCTAGGGATATGATTGTGGTTTTTCTGATTCTTCATGCCTTTAGGTTGACGTAATGTGTTGATGAATCTAGTATCAAAGAACTCCTTAAGGTTGTGGGTTTTGTGGAGGATAAGTTGACTTAGGAGAAGATCCCTGGAATTTTAATTTCCATATATCTCAAAATCCATGCTTGCTATTGAAAATACAACTTCATATTCTTGTTCAAGGGGTCAAGTTTAGAGGGAAAAGGTTCTAACCCCGAGTTTAGATCAACCGTATCAAAATCCAAAATTTCAAAGTGTCGATTTCCAGTGGCTTCTGCGTGTTCCTTCTGCGATGCATACTGCCTTAATTTTGTGTCAGTGATTTCATTCTGGTTCAAGACTTTTAAATCTTAGGCCTAAGCCTTCCCACTTGAGAAAATACCTATACTTAGCCATATTTTCCCTTCATATCATACAAGACACTCCCCAATACCCACTCAAACACTTAGTCTTTTATTCTCTCAAATTTCAAGTGCCAAAACCCTCTTCGGCTCTAAGAATTTTCTCTTATGCTTTAAGTCTCCATCTCTAATCATCATCAAGTTCATCTCCAAAGCTAAGGAATGTTGGCTTCTTTCATGGGTTCCTTTCACCCATAATGCCCAAGCTTCCTTTTCTTAAAAATTGCAAGATTTAAAGTTGATTTAATCATAGGTCTTATTTATTATGAAAATTACTGCACAATATGTTGGGCTTTGTGAAATTGTGATAGTTTTGCTCTGTTTTGAGATATGAAACCGAGGTCTGTTGTAAGATTTGATGAAGGGTTATGTTGTATATTTCTTGCGGGTGTTACCAAGTATCTATTGAAGGTTTTACATTGAATTTCCTTTCTTGATTTCACACTTGAATTGCATGGTTTTACACTAGCACTACACACCCTCTAAGTGTTTGATAAAATGTCCAGTTATGGTTTCTTGAGGAATTGAAGGTCCAATACATATCTTATGAGCTAAATGACTAAATGATGATTTAATGATGATGAAAGTGATGTATGTATATGATGAATATATGATGATGATAAAAATGTTTATGTGAGTTGCTTTCATGAAGGAGCACCTATGGTGTTACAGGTAGATTGTTGGGTTCCCATGTTTGTTGTGCTCTTGAGACAATGGAGAAGGTCTTCCCTTGTTGTTTGAAATGTAATGTTTTGATGAGCTACTTCTATGATCCCTACCGAAGAGGTCATGACGTAAGGTAGAAAGACTAATGATCCCTACTAAAAAGATCATATCATAAGGTATGGACCCCATACCGGAAAGGCCATGCAGTAAGGTAGAATAACTAATGGTTCCTATCAAAAAACTCATATCGTAAGGTTTGGACACCCTCCCAAAAAGGTCATGCCGTAAGGTAGAAAGACTAATGGTTTCCATCGAAAAGATCATATTGTAGGGTTTGGACATTCTATCGAAGAGGCTATGCCATAAGGTATAATGAATCACAGCTCCTACCCAAAAGATTATATCATAAAGTAGGGGATGTCTTATACTACTTACCAAAAAGACTATGTTGTATGGTAGGGGTATTGGTAACAACCTCTAAAAAGGTTATACCATAAGGCGAGTTGGAGCCATATGGTCCATTTTCATGAAGATTGGTAAGAAAGGTTTGAGTATGTATTCCATATTGAGTTTACATTCCTTGATCATGATTTACAAGCATATGTTACCTTATCCATTGATCATGCATGTCATATTGATGTTACACCTATCCTTGCTTATAATGATGCATTTCACCTACAATGCTTATCCCTTGCTAGCATTGCATCCTATATACATAGTATATTCAAACGTACAAACGCATACTCTATGTCTACATGATGTTACCATGTAGAAACCGGTGTACCGCTTGCTCATCCTCCTCCTCCACGTGGCTAGTACGATTGTGTCTTAAGCTAGTTGGTGAGTCCTCTATTCCGAGGATGTTACTTATAGTCTCTTGCTATGTATTGAAACTATCTTTCTTTTATGCATACATTAACTATGAGCATGAGCTCGGTCGCTTGTCTTAGCCTTTGCTCTTATCAACTTAGTAGAGGTATTGTTAGATGTGATATGTATCTATGTTACGAGTCTTGACACTCTTATTTATTAATGTAATGATATGAAAGTTTATCCTTAGTCTCAATTCCCTTGTTTATGCTTATTTCTTATTGTCATTTTAATTGCTTCCGCGACCAAGGGTATGTTATTATATTCTATGAGGCTATTTTGGGGTTCCTTCGGGTTCTCGATTCATCGGTCACATCTAGGCCCTAGACTTGGGTCCTGACAGAATTATATAGATTGTCCTCAAAATGGAGGGCTCACTAACTAACTTGAATAGATATCTCAAGCCACGTGGAGGAGCATAATCAAGTGGGACTTCGGTGCCTACATGGTAACATCATATAGGCATAGAACATGCGCTAGAACATTTGAATGTACTAAGTGTTTAGGATGTAATGCTAGCAAGGGATAGGCAACATAATCTAAATGCACAATTATAAAAGGATAGGTATACCATTAATATGACATGCATGATCAATGTTTAAGGTAAAACATGCTTGTAAATCATGATCAAGGAATCTAAACTCAGTATGGAATACATACTCAAACCCTTTTTACCAACCTTCATGAAATGGGCCAAATGTCCTCCACACGCCTTACAGTATAACCTTTTTGGAGAGTGTTACCGATACCCCTACCATATTACATAGTCTTTTGATAGGTAGTATAAGACATCCCCTACTTTATAATATAATCTTTAGGGTAGGAGCCGTGATTCATTCTACCTTACTGCATGAACTTTTCGATAGAATGTCCATACCTTATGATTTAATCTTTTCGGTGGAAACCATTAGTCTTTCTACCTTACAGCATGACCTTTTCGGTAGGGTGCCCATAACTTACGACATGATATTTTTCGTAGGAACCATTAATAATTCTACCTTATGGCATAGCCTTTTCAGTAGAATGTACATACTTTACTATATGATATTTTTGGTAGGAATCATAGAACTGGCTCATCAACCCATTACATTTCAAACATCAAGGGAGGGCCTTCTCCATTTTCCCAAGAACACAACAAACATGGGAACCCAACAATCTCCTTGCAATACCATATGTATGTTTTCATGAAACAAACTCATATAAACATTCCTATCATCATCATAAAATCATTCAACTCATATGCCATTCTTTAGACCTTCAACAACTCAAGAATCCATAACCAGACCTTTTATCAAACACTTGGCAGGTGTGTAGTGCTAGTGTAAAACCATGCAATTCAAGAGTGTTATCATGCTAGAAAATTCAATGTAAAACCATCAGTAGATACTTGGTAACACCATCATGAAATAAACATCAGAACCCTTCATCAAATACCACAATAAATCTTAGAGTCATTGCTCAAAACATGCTAAAACAATCACAATTTCATGAAACCCCAACATAGTGTGTAGTGAAATTCATAATAAGTAAGTACCATAAATAAATTAACTTTAAATCATACAATATAGGTAAAAGGGAAGCTTAGGCACCATGGATGAAATGATCCAATGGTTGAAACCCACATATCTGTGCTTTGGAGAGTATCATGAAGGAGATTTGAATGGAGACTTGAAACTCAGATGAATTCCTTAAGATCCGGAAGAGATTTGGAACCCTTTATTTTGAGAGAAATATGAGTAAGTGTTTGAATGAGTATTGGAGAACGTCTTGAATGATATGAAGGTGAAATATGGCTAAGTATAGGTATTTTTACATATGGGAGGACTTAGGCCCAATACCCCAAAGTCTTGGACCATATTTGAAAAAACCTGGCACAAAACTGTACACTAGTGCATTGCGCCAGCAATGTGCACAACATTTTGGTAATCGACTCTTTAAAATTTCACAATTTGCTACAGTTGCTCTAAATTTTGGATTAGACCCATTTCCCATTCAATTTTACCCCCTGAACAGGAGTATAAAGTTGAATTCCCAAAATAACACATAGATTTTGAGATATATGGAAATTATGATTGTGGGCACTTCTGAGGAACATTTTCGAGCACTTTCGGGGTAGCTTCAATATCTCCCCCTAGGGAACATTCATCCCCAAATGTTAAAGAAAGGTATACAAGATACGTAAAAAAGATAATTTTAGCTCACACAAGGATGCACTCAATGCACTTAAAAATCATTTCAAAAATCTCAACATAAGTGTAAAATCATCAAGAACTTCTCAGTTTAAACATGAATGCATGCAATGACATGAGGGCTGAACTTAAGACTTGAAATCACATGAAGGTTTTAGTTGCTATCTTAGGCTTGAATAGAGTGAAAGAGGTATGGATATTACTTCTCATGCCCGCTCCGGCTCCCCGAGAGACACCTTTGACTTGACGATCCTTTCAATGAACTCCATCATACCCTCAATCCTTCAAAACCACCATAGCACTTGGATCACCATGCACAACCTTGTCATAGGCGCATGGAAACTGAACAAACCATATCCATATATATAGGTCATTCCCATTCGTAGACAACCTCACCAATCTTCTTCAACACTCTATAAGGACTCATAAACCATGAACTCAATTGTCGACCCTAATCACACTTAGTCCACTTGGTACCATAAACCACCATCTCCCCTTTGGGAGACAACCTCCACTCTACCCTCTTTCACCCAAAACCTCCAACTCTATCAAGGTAGGATCAAGGTCTTACTCAAACTAGACCCCTCCAACCAAAGAAAGTTGGAACCACCAAAACTACTACACAACCATTCTCACTTCAGCCAATCTCATTACTAACCTAGTCAACCGGTGAACTTCTCCAACCACCCTCTTGTTACTCCAGAGACTCCCACTTCCCATTATTCACAAGCAACCTCATATACATCAAAGTTCACAACATCACCCTCAAACGATTCACAAGCTCTTCCACATTTCCGGATACAAACCAACATATCAACAATAAGCACCACCACAAACATAACAAGGTAGGAGTTAAAGACCTTATTCATGAGACATATAGACATAGCTAGTGCACTAGCCAACTAAAACGACTACCCTAAATTCGATATATCAGAAAGGAAACCTAATAACTCAATGGAAATAACATAGGCCCCACACCCCTGACTCTTAGAAGATGATAAAAACACTCTTTAGCGATCAACCATTTGGGCTTTAATGCATGAGATAAACCTAGCCTTGACAACCACATCAATTCTGACACATCACAAGGCAACACCTAATGCAATATGAACATGGATCAATACCTATGAACTTTCTAGCAACAATATACTCAACAAAAGGGTAGACACCAAAGGTTCACATAACAACTCGGGACAGATAAGAAGATTAGAAACAACAAAAGAATAATGAAGGAAATATTGGCACCCAGACCCACCAATGCACACACACCTAAGTCAAAGTAATTCAACATACCGGTAGCAATATTGGTTGCCTTATCTACCCCTTGCCTCCTTTGAAAAGCATAGAACCGGTTACGTCTTGGAGCATCAAGTTGATCAACATCACCATCTTTACCCTTGTTTTAGGAATATGGACAATCCAAAATTTTGTGGCCCATTTCACCACCCCCAAAGCATGCACCTGTGTTCCTCCAACATGTACCACTATGTTTCCTTCCATATTTTTGGGCATCTAGGATGAGTCACCCAATTATCTCCTTGGGGCCTCTGGTTTGACACCTCATTCGTAACAACCCTTTTTCTTAGCATCGTTAGACTCTAGACTTGGGAGCCACCATCAAATCGAGACTTCTTGGCCTCATTACCCCTTATTTTCCTCAACTTCTCCTCCTTCATTTGTTTGGCATAAGTCATTAAGCGGGACAAATCTATATCACTAATCAACATAGCGGATTAGTATTCTTTACTCACCAAATCAGAGACACCCATCACAAACTTACTTATCATAGCCCTTGGGTCGGCAACCAAGTGAGGAGCATATTTAGAGAGTTGGTTGAACTTGAGGGCATACTCCCTTACACTCATTGACGCTTATTTCAAATTCATGAACTCTGCTATCTTGGCCTCCCTAGGCTTAAGAAGGAAGAACCGATTAAGAAAAGTCTCCTTAAACTCCTCCCATAGAACCACATTATTGTTTGCCTTCCCCCCTTCCATTGAATAAATAATATTTATGCTACCCCTTGAGTTGGTAAGCGACCATCTCTACTTTGTCTTCTGATCTGACACCCATGATGGCCAATACCTTATAAGTCTCATCAATAAACTCTGATGGGTCCTCATCCACCTTTGACCCATAGAACTCCGATGGGTTCATCCTCATGAAGTCTCTCACCGTAGATCCCAGGGTGGGAGCATGAGGGGCTTGGGTCCTTCATTAACTTGATAGACCATAGCTTGAGCTAGAAAAGTGAGAGCATTCTGGAGCTCATCATTAGTCGGTTGTTCCTCAGGAGCGCTGGCTCCCTTGTGTTAGCCATGATCTAGCATGGTAAAGAACAATTGTTAAGGGGGAAAACTTACTTGAACTCTATAGCATGACTTAGAACATGAAGAAGGGAAACATTTCCTATAACGTCTCATAGTCTTCTACTCATAGTTGTCGTGCACAACACAACTATAACTATGGCTCTAATCGATGTGCTCTATTAGAATCTGAGGATCTCACAACCTAGTTCTCTGACACCATCTTTGTCACGAATTAGACCTAGGGCCTAACCATGACTGGCTAATAGGGACCTCGAAAGAACCCCAAACAAGCCTCTTCGTATATCATTATACATCTTTGGTCGCAGAATCAATTAGAATCAATAATAAGAGATAATAAATAAAAAGGGAAAATAGGAATAAGGGACCTCTTTGATACCATAAACATCAAGAAACGACAGAGTCAAGCCTCATAGCATAAATACATAACCTATCCAACAACACTTCTAAACTTTGATAGGAGCGGGGGCCAAGACAAGCTATCGGGCTCACCCTAATAGTCAACACGTAAATCAAAGAAAAGAGTCTCAATAAAAAGCTTAGAATTATAGACATTTCCCTTGAAATGGAGGACTCACTAACTAGCTTGAATAGATATCTCTATCCACATGAAAGAGGATGATCAAATGGGACTCTAGTTCCTACATGGTAACCGCATGTAGTCATAGAGTATGCATTAATAAGATTCAATGCTAGAAAGGGATAGGCAACCTAATTGAAATGCATTATTATAAGCAAGGGATAGGTATACCATCAATCTGACATGAATGATCAAAGCTTAACGTAAAACATGCTTGTAAAGCATGATCAAGAAATGTAAACTCAATATGGAATACATACTCAAACCCTTTTTACCAACCTTTATGAATTGGCCAAATTTCCCCTATTCGCCTTACGATATAACCTTTTTGGAGAGTGTTACCAATACCTCTATGATATGACGTAGTCTTTTTGGTAGGTAGTATAAGACATCCCATATTTTACGATATAATCATTTGGGTAGGAGCCATGAGTCATTCTACCTTATGGCATGGCCTTTTAGATAGTTTATCCACACCTTATGATATGATCTTTTTGGTGGAAACCATTAGGCTTTCTACCTTACATCATGGCCTTTTCGGTAGGATGCCCATACCTTACGATATGATCTTTGCGGTGGGAAACATTAATCATTCTACCTTATAGCACGGCCTTTTCAGAAGGATGTTCATACCTTATGATATGATCTTTTACGTAGGAATCATAGAACTAGCTCATCAAACCATTATATTTCAAGCATCAAAGGAGGGCCTTCTCTATTTTCTCAAGAAAACAAGAAATATTGGAACCCAACAATCTACTTGCAACACCATAGGTACTTTTGCATGAAAACAACACATATGAACATTTCTATCATCATCATAAAGTCATTCAACTCATATGTCACGCTTTAGACCTTCAACAATCAAGAATCCATAACCGAACATATTATCAAACACTTGGTGGGTGTGTACTGCTAGTGTAAATCCATGCAATTTCAGAGTGTTATCATTATAGAAAATTCAATGTAAAACCATCAATAGATACTTGGTAACACCCTCAAGCAATATACATCAAATCATTTCACCAAGTTCCATAAGAGATCATAGATTCATCGCTCATAACATGCTACAACAATCACAATTTCATGAAATCCCAACATATTGTGTAGTGAAATTCATAATAAGTAAGACCCATAAGTAAATCAACTTTAAATCATTCAATTTAGGTAAAAGGGAAACATGGGTGAAAGGTCCCAATGGTTGAAACTCACATACTATAGCTTTGGAGAATTTCTTGTAGGAGATTTGAATGGAGAATTGAAGCTTGGATGAATTTCTTAAGATCCGGATGAGATTTGTAACCCTTGGTTTTGAGAAAATGTGAGTCTAAGTGTTTTAGTGCGCATTGGAGAATGTTTTGAATGATATGAAGGTGAAAAATGGCTAAGTATAGGTATTTTCACATATGGGAGGACTTAGGCCTAATACCTAAAAGTCTTGGACCGACTTGAAAAAAGCTGGCACAAAAAATGTACACTGGCGGGTCGTGCCAGCAACGCACACAACATTCTGGAAATTGACACTTTAAAATTTTAGATTTTGCTACAGTTGCTCTAAAATTCGGTTTAGTCCTATTTCCCACTCAATTTTGCCCTCCAAATAAGAATATAAAGTTGGATTCCCAAAATAAAGCATGGATTTTGAGTTATGTGGAAATTACTATTCCGAACACTTTTCAGGCACATTTTTGGGCACTTTTGGAGTCGTTTCACTTAGACCCATCATTTGTGGTGTTGAAGATGTAGGTTGCTGAAATTAAGGTATAGGTTTTCTCCAAAGGGAGAGATGGTGTAACTTGGTACCAAAATCAATTGTATATTTCATAGGTTGATGGTCTTAGGGATATGATCATGAGTAAAGCCTATAACTCTCATTATTCTATTCACCTGAGATCTACTAAGAGGTATTAAGGTTTGAGAGAAATGTATTGGTCACATGGTATGAGGAAGGATGTAGTCCTGTTTGTATCTGAACGCTCTAATTGTCAACAAATGAAGGTAGAACACCAAAGGCCCGGTTGTTTGGCTCAAGATATTAAAATTTCTACTTGGAAGTGGGAAGAGGCAAACATGGATTTTATGGTTAGGTTTGCCTAGGACCCGAAGGCAATTTGATTCATTTTAGGGTATTGTCGACTGGATGACTAAGTCAGCTCACTTCCTATCAGTTAAGAATACTCTCAATGTTGGGAACAATGTCAAGTTATCTAATTTGGAGTTGGTTGATTGGATCATATGCCTACTTGTAATATGTTGGATTGTGATACCCAACTTACTTCTCACTTTTGGAAATCATCTCAAAAAGGGGCTTAGTACTAGGGTGAAGTTAAGCACCATTTTTCATTATCGATCCATTGGGCAAGTCGAGAGCATAATTCAAACTTTCGAGGACATGATGAGGTCTTGTGTGTTAGAATTCAAGGTTAATTGGAGAGATCATCTACCACTTATTGAGTTGTCTTACAACAATATCTTTCATGCTAACATTGGTGTGGCACCGTTTGTGGCTTTATGTGGTAGAAGGTGTACGTCGTTGGTGGGATGCTTTGAGTTAAATGAGATGAATTTTATAGGCTAGGATTTAGTGTTGAAGGCTACGGAAAGAGTGGGATTAGTTAGGGAAGAGTCGTAGATGGTTCGAAGTCATCCCAAGGTCTTGTTTGGATGTTGGAAAGAGGGAGCATGGGTCTTGTATTTATGATTGGGTATATGTGGAGGCCTCACCTAGGAAGGATGCGATGCATTTTGGAAAGGAGGGCAAGTTAAGTTCTTAGTATATAGGTCCTTATGAGGCCTTTTAAGTGGATTGGTAATGTGACTCATAGGTTGGAACTGCCTCCGGATTTAAGCTCTACTCACCCATCTTTGTGTATCTATGTTGAGAAATTCGATGGGTGATCATAGTACTATTGTACCTTTGGATGGGGTGGAGTTAGAGGAGAAATTATCTTATAAGAAAATTTTGGTGGAAATCATTTTAATAGGCAAGTGAAGCGGTTTCATTACAAGGATGTGTCTTTGGACAATTGCATTGAAGAAATCAACATGTGGAAAGTGCTATGTTGGAAGTGGGATCAAGTATGATGTGATGATACCTCTATCCTTTCCTATCTACTCAAGCCTATGATATTAGGTTTTTCCCATTCTCAATGGTCCTAATTCTTTCACTTTTGAGTTTCATGACATGATATGCATATATGTGCACGAAAATGATTTATATGGCTTTATGATTTTCAAATGATGACCTATGCATGGTATCTTGTGCTTGAAAGTTTCATGTTCTAACTTAAGCCTTTCAAGCCTTGTTCTTCCACATTCAAAGATGAATGTTCCCAAGGGGAAGATGATGTAAGGACCTAGAATTTTGTATAGCTTTGATGCACTTGACATTTGGTTTCGAAAATGTTTATTTCGAAGGTGACACCTTATGGGACATCCAAGCTCGATCTAAGTTCACTTCCAAGCTTTCATTTCAAGCTCATTTATGTCATTCAAGGCCATCATGGGTTTACTACATCAAGACAAGTTCATAGGAATTTTCGTTGGCTAAATTTGACATAAGTACTGGTAGAAGGGTCAATTTTAAAAGGACATATCTCTTTGAACAAAAGGAATGGGGGCCCCCTGACCAACTAAAATAAAGCTCTTTGTATTAGCTTTCCGACGCACTTGGTTTCACCTTATTGTAATTTCGAATGAAGGAGTTGTGACAATTTTCGTAAGACCCTTCTGTGCAGTTTTGCCACACGGGCAATGAGACTTCTCATGATATATGGGAATATGTCATGGGACACAGCCAGTGGCATGGGTCGTGTGTCTTGCCACGGACTGTGTGGCAGGCCATATGGTTGGTATATGAGACAAGGTTGGCATGGAAGGGAGTATTTTGGTTCAGTCTGGTGTCACGACCCTTCTCACAGACAATGGCATGCTTCACTAGCCATGTGGCCAATAGTGAACTCTCCTTCCATCAACATATTTGCCTAAGTCTTGCTTTACGAGCACTCCACACGGACCGTGGAGTGCCAGAAGGCCCGTGGTGCCTTCCGTATAGGTGAACTTTGCCTATTTTTTGTAAGTATGGAAGTCAAGTTCCAATTTCCGAAAAATTTTGCTAATTGTGGGTTCACGGGCAATTTTACAGACCGTGTAATGCTACATGGTCCATTTACCCTCCAGTCAAAAGACTTCTAATAAATTTTTTCTCCAATTCATTAATGGCATTTTTGTAAATTTGGTTATTTCTATTGGTCTTTTGGGAATTCCAATGCCATTCTAAGGTCATCTAAAGACCTAAAACCTATTTCAAACATTCAAAATCACTCTTCATATTTTAAATCCTCTCAAAAGTTTTCCATACAAGAACTCTTGGAGATTTTAACACTTGAGCTAGGGAACTCAATTCTTCTTCAAATTCTTTGGGGTTTCTTTATCTTGGCAAAGGTATGTGGCCTTGATCTTTGATTACCATCCAATCTAGGAGACCTAAACTATTTTCAAGCAATTTTATGAATTTCTAGCTTACTTTAAACCCGGGTTTTGAATCTTATGATTCCTAAAATTCTATTTTGTGCATGGGTAGTGTTTATTTGATTATTTCATGGTGATTTAAACATTTATATGAGGATTTACTTTGGGTTTATGGAATTATAAGTATGCATGTCCCCTTTAAGACTTTTTTATGCATGGGTGATTATATTATGATTTTAAATGTTGATTTAATTATGCTTCCAATTCAATTTCATATTATATTATGGATTTTAGATTTAATTTTAATAACCCATGTCATTCTCTTATTATTCATAGCACATGCATTCCTGTACTTGGATTACTATGGAAATTATGAAGTGGGTTTAGCCTAATTTTGTTATATGATATGATTTTGAAGATATTGGTTATGACATGTATGTCTATTGATTATAGCTCTTTGAGAGTTTTGGATGATTGCACCATTTTCGTATTTGAATGGGATATTCCTATGCATGAGTATCATGACTACGAACTATGATTTTAGCATTTGTGCCTAAGTATGAATTACTACGAATGGTATTTGGCTTTAAGATTAAGGATGCATTGAAATGATTTTGGATGTGAACATTGTCTCTTGAAGCATGTTTATATATGCATATATAATAAGTATTCTTTTAGGATAACAACTTTGCACCGATGTAATGAGGGTTCCGCTCTCTTTCCTTGAACAATGTGCCTAGCATAGGGTCCTTTCTGAAATAGGGTTGCCCGTAAGAAAAGATGCCTTCAAAATGGGGTTGCCGTAAGGTGAAGTATAGTTTACCTTTGGCAAATAGACCACCTCTTTACCGATGAGAAGATTTCATCAGGATTCCAAGTAATAGCTCGCTTGGTCTTACATACCTCGGTTGAGGTCACATCCCCACTATATATATGAGCATCATTTGCATTTCATGCATCTTGAATTTTATAGCATCTTGTTATATTCTATATTATGTGTCCTTTCCATCTAACATTGTATGCAGGTTTTGGCAAGTTACATGCATTGCACCCCGCATACTTAGTGCATTCAAATATACTAATGCATATTTTTGACTACATGATCTCACTATGTAGGGGCCGGAGATTACTTTCATCCACCGTTCAATGGCTAGATCGGATTTTGAAAAATTGGCTGTGGTGAGTCCTATCTTCCAAGGACAAGCACCATTCCTCTACATTAAGTTCCTTTTGTTTATGTTATTAACCTGATCATCGCTAACCTGCTTGATTTCTGCATACTTTGAGGGTGAGGCCCAGAACTTGTCTTGGCCCCAATACTATCTTATGACTAGAGGCATTGTTGGACATCTTGTAGACTCTCATCGGATCTATGTGTTATGTGTTGTATTTGAACCTTATGATCCTGGTTATCTTTTTGTTATGGCTATCATGGATTGATTATGGGAATTTTGATATGTATATGTATGTTTGATGTGGAAATGTGGAAGATCCTAAGTCCAGAATTACTCCATAGCGTGAGTCATACTTACTCGCCCCTTAGTCATTATGTGCTATATACTATGTGAATTCATGTTAATCACTTTCCCTAAGATATCCCCATAACTTGAGTCCTACTTTCCTCTTTATTAGAACTATGTGTTTAATTTTGAATGCGTTTCTGAACTGATGATGTGAAATTCGGTACTTTGAGGCTTATTTTGGGGACTCTCAAGTTCCTATTTGTTGTGTCACTCCTAGACCCTAGGTTTGAGTCATGACAGATTATTGCAAGCCCCCTCCCCTCTGGTGAACTAAGTTGGTTAACTACTCTAATTGCAATCATTAAATGCTCTTGAGTTTACTTATTCCCTGTAGGTTCGGCCTTCACCTTTGTTATGTTCTATTTCTTAACAGCGATCGCTAAAAGAAGGTGTAACTTGGGTGACATCAAGATTTTGACACCCTTGTCAGGGAATATGCCTAGACTTCTTAATTCATAGTAATTTGGGTGTTAATCCTTATTTCCTATACTTCACTTTTGTTTGTTTTTCTTGTCCTTTTTCAGGGCGTAAGTGTAGTGTATGACCATTTCCCAGAGTTAAGGCAATCCCTTAACTCCATTTGACCCAAAGATCCATAGAACTTTGAGGAGAGTGGCCCAAGACAATACAGCTCTGAACCGGAACAACAACGAGAATACTGGTAATGAGAACCCACCTCCTATTAAGGACATTGCTCCACAGCCCTAGGATTTCAATGCCAATTCTTACCAGTGGAATCAATACTGGTTGAATCCTATGACTGTGGAGGTGACTGGAGCTATTATGTTGCTACCACTACCAACAGACACAAAGTTCATAGTATCGAGTGGGTTAATTCAGATATTGTAGAACCGTGGGCTATTTGCGGGCTTACCAATGGAGGATTCTCATAGTCATGTACATAATGTGACATTTGTCTACAAGAGTGTGATAGGAACACAGAATCTATCTATGGATGTTGTCAGAGATCGTGTCTTCCCATTGTCTTTTACAAGCAATGCAACATTATGGCTATCTGAGCTCCCGCAAAGTTTGATCACCAATTGGGAAGACTTGTAGAAGGTCTTTTTGGAGATACTTCCTAATATCGAAGAAGCTCTAGTTGAAGGTGATTTGATCAGTACTACTTGGGAGCGGTTCACCAAATGTCCAAGGAGCATCCCTGACCAAAAGACAATTGATGATGCCTTGGTGGAGATCTTTTACCGTGTCGTTGATGAGAACAGTCAGGCTTGTGTTGACACTATCATGGGGGGCACATCTTTAGATTATCCATTTGTAAGGATCGCAGAGTGAATAGAAAGAGTGGTCAAGACTAATCGTGCATGGGGGTAGAGAGACAGAGCATCCACCAAAAGTTCATGCACTTTTAGTGTTGGTTTGGAGCAAGAAAAGATCGATGAAGAAATTGTGCAACAGCTTGCCCAGATCCACACAGGCATGGAGGTGATGATAAAGAAGAACCAAGGCAAAGTAAACGCAATGGTTCATCAACCTCCATGTGTACCCATGTATGATGAGTCATATTATGATAAGGATGCAAGTTTTGTTGCTAATCAGATGGGGAGTTTCCGGACCAACGCCCTAGGGTCCAATTAGGACTATTAGCGCCAAGGTCAAGGGAACTTAGGTTGGAACTTTAATAGAGATGGGGCTTATAGGGACAGCTGCAGAGGATATTATGAGAGGAACAGGGGTCCAGTGAGAGATGTAGATTGGGGTCGCAGAGAAGGCTGCATAAATGGTCCTTATGTGCTACCACATAACCAAGACACAGGTGAAAGGAATTCCAGAATTGAGGAGAAATTTGACCGCCTGTTGAAGAAAGCTGAGATACAGGATGAGACTCTCGGGGTCATGAAATCTGACATTTCGAGCATTAATCAGAAAATTAAGTCTCACTCTATGTCTATAAAATAGCTTAAACAATAGTTCAGTCAAGCATCAACTCAGCAAAATCAGCATCAAAGGGATACACTACCTAGCGATATTGTTCAAAATCATAAAAATAAAGGGAAGTGTAAAGCGGTTACTAATCAGGGTAGAAAGAGAACCATTGATCCTCCCATGCTAGTTGATTAGGAAGATGTTCGAGAGGAGATAAATGGGTCCAAGGATGCACAAATAGGAGATGATCATGGCGAGAATAGGGTAAGTGAAGTTGTTGATGCACCAAAGAAGTTGAAGCTCATTCCTAGCCCTTGCCTCCCTTCCCTCAAAGGATCAAAAAGAGGGAGGAGGAACGCAAATTCAAGAACTTTCTCTCCATGCTGAAATAACTCTCCATCAGCATCCCTCTCATCAACGCATTGTAGAAGATGCTAGTGTATGCTAAGTACATGAATGACTTGGTCACTAAAAACCACACTATGAGTTAGGAGCTCTCCCAAGAGCTTCAGCATTACAGTGCTATTGCTGCAAAGTCCTTCGTATAGAAGAAAGAAGATCTTGGTGCTTTCACTATACCCAGCACCATTGGAGATGTGGAGTTTGCAAGGATACTATGTGATCTAGGTTGTAGCATTAATCTAATGCCCCCTTGCATTTCTTCAATAAGCTTGGATTGGGAGCCCCTACTCTAACGAGTGTGCAGTTATTGATGGCGGATCATACGGTTAAGATATCTGTGGGGATACTATATGATATGCTGGTAAACGTTGAGAAGTTCATATTCCCCACAAACTTTGTGATCTTTCAATGTGAAGTTGATTTTGAACTCCCTATCATCTTGGGGAAGCCCTTCTTAGCCACTGGATGCACGCTGGTGGATATTGAGAAGGGCCAACTCAAGTTTAGATTGGGAAAGATGAGGCCATGTTCAACATTTATTAGCAAGCAAAGAAAGATAATTATTTGAGAGTGGTCTCTATTATCGAGGCCGTTGATGATGTTGAACCAAAAGTACCACTTGTGGTAAGATTGGGTGTTGCCACTTTGGAGGTAGTGCTGATAAACTTTGACAGTGATGATATCCCGGACTATGAGGAGACAATGAATGCTCTACGGGTGTCTTAAGGTCCTAAGCGCTAAACTTAGCTAGAATTAGACTTATAGTATCGGGAGTCACCGCCCACAAAGCCATCCATAGAAGACCCACCAATGTTAGAGTTGAAGGTACCTCCTGCACATCTGAGGTATGTATTTTTAGGAGCGAATAATACTTTGCCATCTATAGTTGTTGCAGATTTGAATGAGGAGCAAGTGAGTACCCTTATCATGGGGCTTAAATAGTTTAAGAAGGTCATTGAATATACTATTGTAGATATCATTGGTATCCCTCCTGAGGTATGCATACACAAAATCAAGATGGATGGACCCTTTTGAGTATCATCTGTCTTTGATCATGGGGCCATTGAGTTGTGGAGATAAAGTGCAGGAACTTTCAATGCAAATGGCCAAAGAGTCAAGCCATACCTTGGAAATGTGGAAGAGATAAAGACAGTGTAAGAATGGGATCTTGAGGAAGTTTGAGTACTCAAGCCATCTATATCATGTAGCAATAATAAAGCAGGTGCTGCTTGGGAGGCAATGCAAGGTGGATACTAGCAGTTAGGTGCCAAGGTTTTTTTTTACCCCTTTATGATTTATTATGTTTTGGTTTTGTATATTGGGGAAAACACACATCTTTTTTTATGAGGTATGGATACTTATGGGCCTCCGTGAACTCTGAGTAGCTTGGGACCATAACTACCCCAATTTTTTATCCTAGGCTTTTCTTGCTTGTTTTCTTTTTCCTTGTGGCTATTTACTTTATATTAAACCAGCATGTTTAGGATGTTTAGATAGAATTTGTTGCATATAGTATTAAAACTTATGGCATACGGCATGCTTTTGGTGTTTTGTTTGAAGAAAAATACATATCAAAAATTTAAATTTGTAGTTAGATAATAACCATGCATGTTTAGGTGTGTGACAATGTTTGTTCTAATAAAAGAGGATAAATTGAGATAAAAAGTATGATTTGAGAGTCCTTTTTTGATAATGTATGCAATGTCATATTAGTGTGATCTTATTTGCTAGATTTATGTGTTTTGTTCTAATTTAGAACTTGCCTTGTTACTCTAAGTTAGATTATAGATTAGTTGGATTTATAAAGGATCTTAGCTCATTTTTCTTATTAGTCCACTTAGCCTAAAATGACCAACCAAAACTATGATATAACCTAGTTCCTAATGTTTAAGCCTAACATGTACCTATTCTTTGAAAATACATGATTACCCTAGCCTTGTTGGTTGTAAAATCCTGAAATTTGCTCTGGTCCTTCCTTGAACATAGAGCACCTTGACTGAGGGCAAAACCATAAGTTGAGGGTGGCTACCAAAAGTGCCCCTTGTTGTGAGGACTGTATTGTGCACCTCAACATAGTCCAAAAGTCAAAGTTGAGGGTGGTTTGTGTAATGGTGAAACAAAAAAATAAGGAGGGAAGTTAGCGATGTAGAGAAAAAGGGGAAAACGTGTACTAGGTGCAAGAAAAATAAAGGATGTCTTAGTTGTGAGCTAAAAATAAAAATAAAGTGTGAAAACAAGGCAAAATGCTGAAAAATGAAAAGAAAGCACTCAGAAAAGCTTGAAATAGGAAAAAGGGAGAATGAGTGAAAATAACAGAATTGGAAAGGCAAAAGTGTGGAAAAATGCAGTGTTAAGGAGGGCCTTCAGTCACTATGTCCTAAAATGCCACACCAAAGCCCCTGAGCCTACGTTACAAACCTAGAAAGTCCTAAAATGATCATAGTCCAGTTAAATGAAGGTCTTAGTCACGTGTATAGGGGCAAGGCTATGGTATTAGGCATGATGCATGAATATCTTTTGTGAGAGTGAGTGATTTTGCATAGTTCCAATGCTATACATGAAAACATCATTAAGTGTCAGATATGGGATTTCTTTCTATGAGGGCACTATATTGCATTGTTAGCACTAGGCTTGTTCAGTGATTCTGAGTTGTTGATAGTACCTCACTTGTCACAATTGTGTTGTCACATGCAATAGTCTATATTGGTTTGATAGATAGTTGTCTGATCCTATTTTGAAATGTTGGTATGGGTATCTGAGTTTGGGATTTACGTGATGTATGGCATTGGATTGAGGTTTGTGTGTTACTGTATTATCTATATAGATTGAGTCTGTCGCTTGACGACAAGAAAAAATTTTAAGTTGAGGATGTTGATGTGCTGCCAAAATACAACACTTTTGATGCTTAACACTTGGAATTTTGTTTGTTCTCAATTTGATATTAATTGGTTTTATGTGTTTTTGTGTTATATTTACAGGATTACAGTTTTGGCCTTGATGTTCGAAAAAAGTGCAAAAGTTGTTGGTTTTTGCTGCTACACAAGAACCTTTATGGGCAGTAGATCCTTCTATGGATCATGAAGTTGTTTCATCAACAATTCCAGTGAGGGGTTATTTTCTGAAGTTGATTCTATGAACATGCAAAGGAGTTGTGGATGGTTTTATGAGTCGTAGAAGATGGTCCGTACCCTGAGGATTAGAGATTTGGACTTTCTAAAGTTTCATCAGATGAAACCCCTTTACAGGTTGTGAACTATTTATGAGTTGTAGAGGGGTATCATAGAGTTGAAGTCCAAATTTCTAGCAGCTGAGTACGAGATCCTAATTACGGGCCATGGAATGCAATATGGCCCATAAATCCCTTTCATATAGTGTGGCGACAAGTTCTCCTATTTTGTTTAGGACTTGTATTTTATTTATTATAAATAGGCTTTTTATGTTATTTTTCATATGTTTTCACCTAGTACTCAGAGAACATAGTAATTAGAGAGGGAAAATTGTGAGATCACATTGGGGAGTCTTTGAGAACACTTGTGTTTGAATTTCATCTTTAAGCTTGTGGTTTTTATTGAAGTTGGATTTGCTTGTTCTCAATTCTATTGTGTAACTGTTAGATTATGTTTTCTCAATCCATATTTCTTGCATCTACACAAAGCATGAGTAGCTAAATCCACAAGTAAGGTTATGGGAACCATGAAGAACTAACAAAGTTAAACTGGATAATTTATAATTCTTGGAAGGTGTGTATACATGTATTAATTAACTCTCTTCGTTTTACATGTTTTCTAATTGTGACCAACATTAGAATCCCACTTAGTGCTACTAACTGGACTAAGGTAGTAATGACTAGGAAAAGAAATTAAAATTAATAGGATTCGATTGATGTGTTATCGTCTAATCAACTAAACTTAGCCAAGGGGAGGTTGTACTCGGACTAATAGGTAAGGGTTAGTAATGCACACTATGGAGATGGGTCAAGTCACATAGCTAAATTTACCTCTCACCTTTTACCAAAGGGCTTGGTGAACATAACTTACCATCACACATGCTACACACTAGAAAAGAATTAGGTTATGTGGTGATACTGAGTTGGGGAATCATGGAGAACAAAATACCCTAGATTCTCTCCATATTGATTTCTCTCTTGTGTTAGTTTTATTTTATTTTCCGTTGATTATTGCAAACCCCCCTACCACTCAAATTGTGATCATTTAATTCTCTTGAGTCTGCGTATTCCCTATGGGTTCAACTCTAACCTTTGTTAGGTTCTGTTTCTTTAAAGCGACCGTTTTATCTTCTAAAAAGAGGTGAAACATGGGCGACATCAGACATCGTCATATCATCGAGAAAGCCCGCACCTTATTAAACCATGCATCCGTATCTTCAAATTTTACAGTTATGCTTGTCAACAAGCTGTTTGTTTGATGAATAGGATGATTACACCAAATCTACAAAATAAATCACCTTTTGAAATCCTATTTCAGACTATGCCAAATTATGATTCCGTCATAGTTTTTGGATGCTTGTGCTACCCATAGCTCAAACCATATTCCAGTAGTAAATTGGAACCTCAATCCACACCATGTGTTTATTTAGGTTTTCTAATAAGCATTACAACCATTAGTGTCTTGACCCTGTTAATTCCAAATTATATTTATTCAGGAATGTACTCTTTTTGGAAGACAATTTTCCTTTCGAAATATTTTCTCAGGGTTTAGTAATAAAGTTAATGTTTCTTAAAATAATATTTCGATCAAAAAACAAGCCAAGGAGAATGGTAATTTAAATTCACGTCCCTATTATGAACTACCTCCACAAGTAACTACGTTGCCAACAGTCCCTCAACGCCCGCAAGCTATCTCCTTCGCTCCAAATGGCATCTCTCCACATTCAGGTAACATTCCTTCCCATGTCTCAACTTCTACATCTTCATCCTCTACAAAAGTTCCACAAAAATAGAGAGAGAATTCATCACCAACACCTCAACCATTGCCCTCATGGCCACTTATCATATAAAATAAATGAGAAAGACCACCCATTCCTAGCCAAACTCTAAATCCCCCAAATTTATCTACTTCAGCACATCATCAACCACATGGGCTTCCTTCTCCCCTTCACCAATATCTCCTATCCAACCTGACCCATCAAGCTAGCCCCGACCAAAGCATCAAGCCACCAAAGTACACCCAATGACTACCAGATCACAAACTCATAACGTTAAACCTCGTCAGTTTCCCAACACCACTATACTATCTCCAAAAATCCCCACCACTCATAAGCAAGCCAAGCTAATCAACTCCTCAATGGGAAGTAGCAATGCAAGCCGAATTTGATGTTCCTATTAGCAACCATACTTGGGATTTGGTTCTAAATGACTCTTCCAAAAATGTGGTAAATTGTAAGTGGTTATTTCTAGTTAAATACAAATCTGAAGGTTCTCTTGATAAATACAAGGCTCGTTTGGTGGCTAAGGGGTTCACATAGAGCCCCGAACTTCATTGTTATTTCGCTTTTTGTCCATTAGTCAAGCCTTCCACTGTCTATCTCGTACTGATTATCGCCACTCAACTTGATTGGCCTATTCATCAATGGGATGTTAACAATGCCTTTTTGCAGGGTCGTCTTACTAAAGAAGTATACATGTGACAACCACCAGGATTTGAAAAATCTGAGAATCCTACCCATGTATGTCATCTTCAAAAGGAAATTTATGCCCTCAAAAAGGCCCCTGGTGCTTGGTACACTGAACTTAAAAATTATCTCCTTACTTTGAGTTTTGTTAAATGAGTTTCTGATTCCTCACTCTTTGTTATGCGTAAAGATAGAATTACTATATATATCTTATTTTATGTGGATGATATCATAGTGACTAGTAATCACCATAAATGTGTTCATTATATCATTGAGGCTCTTTCTCATCGGTTTTTGCTAAAGCACTTAGGGCCTCTTCATTAATTTCTTGGTATTGAGGTGATTTGTTCTTCTACTGGTCTTCTTCTTTCTCAACAGAAGTACACGATGATTTTCCTACATGTGGTAGCTATAGATAATTGTAAAGGTGCTTCCACACATATGACATCTGCTATTGTTTCTTATCCCTCTTCTGATGATCATAATTGTTCCTTGTTTTGTCGTATCATTGGTAAACTTCAATACCTTTTCTTTACCCTTTTGGACAAAGCTTTTCTCTCAGCAAGTTGTCACAACCTATGCATAGCCATTTATGTCTCATTGGGTTACTCTAACATAACTTCTCCGCTATCTCCATTCAACTACCTCCTTTGGTGTGCTCATTGCCAAGGAGACTGATCGCAGGTTGCTTACATACTCTAACTCAGACTGGGAAGGGGATCCTCACGATTGGACATCCACCATTGGTTATCTCATTTATCTTGACCGTTCTCTGATTTCATGGTCATCGAAGAAGCAACGTTCAGTTTCTCATTCTTTTCCAGAGGCAGAGTATCAGGCAATGGATATTGTTGCTTCTGAAACTAATTGGCTAACCTATCTTCTTCAGGAGCTTAGATTTCCCTTGACTGTTGTTCCAAGAATTCTCTATGACAACATTAGCACCACTTATATCTGTGCAGGTCTTGTTTTCCATAGACCATGAAGCATGTGGCCATCGATTTCCATTTTATTCGTGAGCAAGGTGATGCCCATTTACATGTTGCTGATCAAATTACAGATCTTCTTAAAAAGCCTCTTCCGCGTGTATGTTTCAGTAACCTCTTCTCTAAGTTAGGCGTAATAGACCTTGACGCCAACTTGCGGGAGCGTAATAACAGCTAGTAGATATATTCCTTCTAGCACTCTTATTACTTGTAGGACTCTTTAAATTAAATTTGTACTTATCAGCTTTCTTATCTTTAGGATTGTAACTACATAGATTTCTCTAAGTTGGTATTTATTTTCAGTGTTGTATGTACTACATTGGCTATATAAGAGCCAACACACCAATTAATAAAAGATATATATTCATCTGCTACCAGTTGTTCTCTTTCTCTTTATCAACAAGCTCTCAAGTGGTAGACATCCTTCCTCATCCTACTACATCACCCCCAACATAGGCTTAAAGCCTCACTTATCACAAACAACTCAAGTTTTAGGAGGGACAAAAGTTCAAAAGAGGGTTGTATTTTTAAAAAGGGTCTAGGCTTGTAAATTTAGGCTGCTAATAAAATGGTTAAGGTTTAAAAGTGGACACTAGGGATACAATCAATGCAAAGGTCGGCTTTTTAGGCTAAGTGGACTCAAAATAGACCAAATAATGCCTAAGGTCCTTTTTCCAACAAAAATCCATCAAGACCAACATCTCAAGACCAACTGGGAAAATTCTAGGTTGCACAAGTGAACATAAGGAATATAAAATTAAAAAACTCACCACATATGACATGAAAACCATCCAAGAAAGGCTAAATTTCACTCTCAAGTCAAATGTAGGGGACTCATTATCAAGATATCCAATATAGCAAGTAAGAGTCATAAAAAAAGTCAAAGTATTGTCCCAACATCAACCAATTCTCAAAACTAGGAGGGGTATGCTTTATCAAACAATTCACCAAACTTGACTAAATCTACTAGCACAAACAATTAGAAACAAGGTCAATGGCTACTTCGACTTCACCAAAGAAAACAATCAAACAACACACTAACAACTGATCAATGATTTACCCTTAAGCATGTCGTCACTCAATCCATTATTGTAAATTGCTAATCATATACACCTACAAAGGCAAGATGAAATAAAATAACTAAAATAAAAAAGCTACTAAATCTAATTAAATATCTACTCCAGTCACAATATCTACAAGTCCCGCAAAGGCACACCAAAATCAAAGTAATAAAAGAAGCTCGGTAAGGGAACATCATCAAAACAAACATCTTAAGAATAAATAGATACAGATCGACTCAGAATATACAAGTTAATAATCCAGGAATCAAAAATAGAATATACAATCAAATCACCCCACAGGAGCATCACTAACCAAAATGGTGTTGTGTCCTCATAGTACAATCACAAAGTAAAAGAGAATATGAGGGAATCCCTCTGCATTAGATCAAAATGTAAAAGTCAAATAATCATTGAAATTAGAATAACTAGACCCATATAGGTTCCCCAACTTTCTCATCACCTTGTTCAGGAACTTGTTTTTCTTCTTCTTATGTTCCCTGAACTTCTTTTGACGCTGCTCTTTCTTTCCTTGTCTCTAACTTATATGCTCAAGCCTATCACTCATGGCCCTCTGAGTAGCTATGACTGAAGAAAGTATCGACTGATCATCTGTAGGAGCTCCTGGTGAGTGTAACGACTCTCGAGTTAGGAGCCTAGAAAGTGCAAAAAATATTATACTGGAAGTGCTCAGGGTCAGTTCATGAAGCTAAGTTCATAACCCATGGTTTGTACCACAAGCCATAGACCAAGGTCGTGGATGAAGCCTCAAAAATTTAGGAAAAGTTTCTAAGTGTTAATTGGTTCGCAAAGTCATCCATGACCTGTGGATGGAAACACAAACCGTAGACAGAACTGTAGGTATGAGTTCCAAACATGAAAGAAATTTGGAGTTTCTGGAAAGAAGACAATAATTAATAAGATGGTCATATTCCTATGCATGACCTATAGGTGGTCTTTGTAGATGGATGTCTAGAAAAGTAAGAATTTAGCTAAGTATTGAAGGACTCCCAGAGGCTATCCATAACCTGTGGATTGAAGGACGACCCTTGGATAGCTATTTTGTGGTTAAAGTTTGGTAACTAGTTTTTGAAGATTGGAAAAGGAAAATAGGATGATGAGAACCACGGCTCGTGGTTCCATCCGTGACCCCTAATTGGGGTTTCATGAATGTTGTCCGACAATTATAATAAAGGGCAATTTTATTCTTTTCGCCAATCCTAAGCTTAAACTATGTCTCTATTTAGACTCCTAGGGCCCTAAATTGGACCTTTAACCCAAAGGATTCCCCCATTCCTTTCATTCTCCCATATTCATAAAATTTCCTAAGGCAATATTCTCTCTAGAAGACAAAACAAGCTAAGGAGACGATAGTTTCAAGGTTCTTTCCAAAGGCTTCAAGTTCCTTGTTTCTGTGCTACACCTAAGGTATATGAGTAGATTTGTGGTCTCCTTTCACCCACAAAGTCCTACATAATATTTTCACCTTTTATTTGAGTTCCATACTACTACCATGCACACTAATAATGATTTGGCATATTTTGAATAAGCATGTTTTTCTATGATTTTACATGGACCTCCTGATTTATGAATGTTTCAACTTATGAACAAGCTCACTAAGTTTCAAGTCAAGTCTTGCATGATGTATGATAAAGATTCAGGCATAAAAGAAACGGTTTTAAGGTGATGCTTTGTCACAATATAACCATGATTGCAATGCCTTAAAAGATGTTTATGAAGGACCCAAGATGAAAGGATAATTCCCACATGGTGGTTCCTTAAATTTCGAGCTACTCTTAATATTGTTATTTATGATTCTAAGTTTCATAATTTTATTAATTATATGATTTTAGATATTCTGTGAGATGAATTAGCACCAAACGAGGCACTGAGATGGGGTTCGATAAGGGAACCCTACAAGCGACCCTTTTCCCCACTAACAATATGCTACCATTGGAGCTCGTGTAGGCTTGGCTTATGGATCTGTTTAGGAAAATTATGTCATATTATTATTCATGTGAAGCGATGGAGTTCCCCCCAGCAAGTGGTCTCCCCGTACAAATGTCGGGGTTATGTTGGATTCCTTGTAATAGCTCACATAATCTTATATGTTAGTTATGGTATATTCCTATAATGTCGATGACCTATGTCTTGGATCCATCACATGTGTTCTATTTATTCATGATTCTTTCTCATATTAAATGTAAGTCTTTACTTATGAATTGTCACGACCCAAGACTAGGGACTAGTCATGAAACAGTGCATCGGAACCCGAAGGGACCCCAAGCAAGCCTCGTAGTATATCACAACATATCCTTAGTTGCCGAAGCAATAAAACATAACAAGTAGTAGTAAATCAGAATAGAGGGGGCTAAGGGACAACTTCATAAAATCAATACGAAGAGTCAAAAGGTGTTAAAGCTCATAATATAGGTACATAACATGTCCAACAAAACCTCTACTATAAGATAAAAGTGGTGCCCAAGACAAACCAACTGGGCTCACCTTCATAATCAATACATAAGTCAAGAGAGAAAGTCTTAATACATAATAAGAGGCCATAAGTAATGTCCTCGGAGTGGAGGACTCACCAACAATCTTGAGCGAAGTCGTACTAGCCACGTGGAGAAGGATGCTCAAGTGGGACTCCGATTCCTACATGGTGACATCATGTAGTCATAGAGTATGCGTTAGTACGCTTGAATATACTATATAGGATGCAATGCAACAATAGATAGGCATCATAATCAAAATTCTTTATTAGACAATAGATGAGCATATGGCAATATGACATGAATGGAAGATGCTTGAGTCAAATCATACTTTTATAGAATATAAAATATGCATAGGGAGTGACCATTTCTTAATGTAATCCAAGGCCTATCACCTGCTTGGATAGGCGTATGAGGTATGAACCCCTTCACGAGGTTGTTGAGGTACAAACTACCCAATGGGTTGATGCGTACAAACCCCCAACATGGTTGATGGAGTATAAACCCCCCAACAAGGTTGATGGGTACAAACCCCCAACATGGTTGATGAATAGTCGCACCCTACCACCCATGGTAACTGGAGTACAAACCCCCTGATAGGTTGATGAGTACAAATCTCCAATAAGATTGATGGATAGTCCATGATATCCTGTCAAATTATAACACATTTGGTGCCTAAAATAAGGGATTTTGTGATTTCTTAAAATGACTTTTTAGTGTTTTGAAGTGTTTTTTTATGTTAAACTTGCAGAAAAGTTAGGTTAGCATGATATTGAAGAAAAGTTGCAGATTTTCCTGAAGTACAGGCCTTATAAGCCAACCAACAAGTCATAAGGTGGTGTCATAGCAGGAATCAGAGACAAAAAATTAGGAATCTACCAAGTGAAGGCCATCCCTACGAGCCCAACCTACGAGTCATAATACACACTATGACTTGTATAGGTGGACTCGTAACAAGAATCACAATGCTATATTGGAAAAAAATTGAAGAGCAAGACTATGAGACCAACATACGAGTCGTATCTCAAGTAACAACTCGCATCTATGGGTTAGACCAGTTCAGTCTAAGAAGCCAAGAACCTAATACGAGACCCCGACCACGACTCGTAGGATAACCTAGAGTCGTAACTGCAACATTTATCAGATGCCAGCTATTTTTTCTGCATAACTCCTTGGGTTGTTTTATAAATACTATAAATTGTTTAAGTTAGGTTTTTGAGTTAGAGTTCGAACAGGAGATATTTTTCCATTACATTTTGAAGCTCTTCTTAGGTTTTTAGAGTATATTATTGCTCTTTTTTCGAAAACCCATCATGGGGATTGCAAATCTTGCTTTGTACTCATCATTGATCAATCAAGCTTGTGGGTTTGCAACTTGTGGTGCCTATCTCCTTCATTGTAATTGTTGAAACTCTCATCTATGTCTATTATGTGCATTTTTGGTGCTTTATCTTAGCCATGAGTAGCTTAGCACCCACAACTTGGGGTTGTGGGAACCATGGGTAGTTGACTTGAGATAACCTAGGTTTTATGCATGTCTATGATTGGGGTTTTGCATGTTTTGTTTATTTTACTTCATGATTAATGTGTTTTGTTGGTGGCCAATACAAAACCCTGCCTACTATCACAATCCTGACCAAGGTAGTGAAGAATAGGAAAAGGAAAGTAGATGACAGGATTCAATTGATGTGTTCCTATCTAATCGACCAAAGGTGACCAAGGGGAGGTTGACTAGGAAAATAGGTAACGGTTAGTTGGCACGCCATGGTAGGCGACCAAGTGTCATGGTGAAATTCGACCTTTAGCTTCATAAGAGGGCTAGAAGAACCTAAGTTACCATCCTGTTTGTGATTCACCAATCGTAGTTATGTTATCTAGGGTAATTGAGTCAACGAACCATGGGGAACACAATTCCGAAGTTGTCCCCAAAATTGAGTGTTTTCCCGAATTTTAATTAGCATTTATTTTATGTTATTTTTTAATCACAACCCACCCCCCACCCCCACATTTTGATATTGTAGTAATAAATACCAGGAATGATTGGTAGTGAAATCGTATAGTCAAGACCTGTATTCCCTGTGGATTCGACCCTAACCTCGGTTAGATTAATTACTGATAGCAACTGCTTTCTTATTGGAGCGTGACCATCATTAAAAATTATGGCGCCATTGCTAGGGAATATGGCTAGGGTTTTGATTTAATTTCACTATTTGTTAATTCTAGTGTTAATTTCTAGAGTCTTTAGTATTTCACTTTTGTTTTTGTTGTTTGATTTCTTTTGCAGGGTGTACTAAGTTGTATGCCCAACATAAGGAGCCAAGGAAATCCGCAGCTCCACTAAATTTGGAGATCCATCGACTACCAAGAAGAATGGCTCAAGTGAATGGGGATATCGAGGTTGAGGAGGATGTGCATATGAATGAAGATATGGATAAAGAGGAGAATCCACCACAAAGGGGTGACAGGACACAACTCAGGGACTTCAATGAAAGTTCTTATGGATACAAGTAATATCGGTTGAACCCTATGGCTATGGATGTTACCGGTGCTATAGTACTGCCTCCTCTATCAGCCAGCAGATACTAAGTTCACGGTATCAAGTGGATTGCTCCAAATGCTCCAAAACCATGGTCTTTCACAAGGCTACCTTCGGAGGATTCCCACCGTCATCTTCAAAATATGGTGTTTCTGTGTAAAAGTATCATGGGAACACAAAACCTTTCTCTTGATGCTATTGGGTTAAGAGTGTTTCTAGAGTCATTGACTGGCAATTCAGCTGTATGGTTATCTAAGCTTCCTCCAGGCACTATCACAAGTTGGGCTGAACTTCAGAGAGTGTTCCTTGAAAGATACTTCCCAAGGTCTAAGAAGTTGAAGCTCTAGGACCAAATCAACAACTTTAAGCAATTGACAAGTGATTCCATTAGCATAACATGGGAGAGGTTTACTAAATGCTTGAGGATGGTTCTCGATCATAAGATTGCCGATGATGCCTTGATCAAGATTTTTTATCGGGAACTTGACGAGAATATCAAGCTTGCGGCCGACACAATCATGGAAGGCATTTTCCTAGACCAACCTTTTGCATTGATAGACGAAAGAATAGAACAAGTGGTCAAAACAAATAGAGCATGGGGGCAATGAGAGCGAGGTATGATGAAACCTTCTTGTGCGGTCAATACCAGTAATGAGCAAGCAAAGGTAAACATGCCAAAAGAGCACCCTACCAAGCAATATTGTTCAAAATCCTAAAAATGAAGTGCATTGCATAGCGGTGATGACTCGGACTAGCAAGAGCAAAATAGATCCCCCTAGGCAAAAGGTGGAAAATGGGAACTACAAGAAAAGAATGAATGAAGAAACCCAAGCATGCAACATGAAAGAGCAACCCAAGAAGTATAAAACCCTTCCGAGACCCCCTCCTCCTTTCACTGAACGACTTCGAAGAAGAAAGGAGGAGGTTAAGTTTAAACAGTTCATGATAGTGCTAAAAATATTGTCAGTGGACCTACCGTTAGTTGAGGCCCTTCAAAGGATGTCCGGGCATGCCAAATGGATGAAAGACCTAGTCAAAAGGAAGTTAAAAGTGAGCCAAGACATTTCCAAAAATTTTCAATGTTATAGTGCCATCACTACAAAGTCATTAGTGAAGAAGCGCGAAGACCCGGGTGCATTCACCATACAATGCACTATAGGAGAACTAGTATTTGCTAAAGCACTATATGATTTGGGGGCTAGTGTTAACTTAATGACTCTCGCCATATTCAGAAAGCTTGGTTTGGGGAGCTTGGTCCCTACAAAAATGTGATTGTTGATGGCAGATAGAACAATCAAGAAGCCTATGGGGATCTTGTATGATATGTCAGTAAAGGTAGACAAATTTATATTTCCCGCAGATTTTGTTATGCTTGACTATGCAGTTGATTTTGCAGTTCTAATCATTTTGGGAAGACCTTTCTTGGCCACAGGTCGAGCATTAGTAGATATGGAGAAGAGCCACTCATTTTTAGATTTGGTGAAGAACCAGTGGTATTTCAAGTATGTAAGCATGATGTGAAGAGTTCTGAGTTCCAAGTTATCTCAATGATTTCAATGGGTGAGGATGATGAAGCCAAGATCTTGATAGAATTGAGGTTTGGGTTGACCCTTTGGCCGCTGTGTTGATGAACTTTGATGGTGACAACATCCCTGATTATGAGGAAACAGTAAATGCTCTTGGGGTGTCAGTAAGGCCAACGCAATAAGCAACTTTGGAGCTTGATTTATACTACAGGGAAACATTATCGACAAACCTCTGTAGAAGTTCCACCAGCGCTAGAGTTAAAGGCATTATCATCATATCTGAAATATGCATACCTGGAAGAGAATAGTATATTACCTTTCATCAATGCAACAGAGTTAAGTGAAGCCCAAACAGAAGCGGTAGTCACAGTTCTCAAGCAGTACAAAAGAGCTATTGGGTGGACAATTGTAGACGTCATTGGCATAACCCCCGAGATATGCTCTCATAAGATTCATCTATTCAAGGATTATAAGCCAAGTCATGAGCATCAAAGGTGGTTGAATCCCCCAATACAGGAGGTTATAAGGAAAGAAATCATCAAGTGGCTAGACGCAGGAGTCATTTACCAGTCATTGACAGTGAGTGGGTGAGCCCAGTGCAGTGTGTTCCAAAGAAAGAAGGAATCACAGTGGTGCCTAATGAAAAGAATGAGTTGATCCCTATGAGACGAGTCGCTGGATGGAGAGAGTGCATGGACTATAGGAAATTAAATACTTCAATCGAAAAGGATCACTTTCTTATGCCATTCATGGATCAGATGCTTGACAAACTAGAAGAAAAGGTATGGTATTGCTCCCTTGATGTATATTTCGAGTACAATCAAATTATTATCACACCTAAGGATCAAGAGAAGACAACCTTCATATGCCCCTGTGGTAACTTTGCATTTGAGAGGATGCCCTTTGGGATTTGTAATGCTCCAGCCACATTTCAAAAGATGCATGATGTCTATCTTCTCAAATATGGTTTCAAGTACAATTGAAGTGTTCGTGGATGACTTCAGTGTCGTCATCCAATATTTTGAAGAATGCCTTTTAAATTTGAGTGATGTGTTACAGAGATTTGTTGAGATTCACTTGGTGCTAAATTGGGAAAAATGTCACTTTATGGTCAAAGAGGGCATCGTACTTGGTCACAAAATTTTGGCAAAGGAATTGAGGTAAATAAAACAAAAATCGAGGTGATAGAGAAATTGCCACCACCAATTTTGGTAAAAGGTATCAGAAGTTTTTTAGGCCATGCCGGATTCTACATTCATTTCATAAAGGACTTCTTCAAAATCTCACAACCTTTTTGTAAGTTTTTAGAAAATGATGCAAAGTTTGTATTTGATGAGGCATAAATGCATGCCTTCGAAGAATTAAAAAGAAGTCTAACCATAGCAACCATCATTGTCGCTCTAGATTGGTCACTATCATTTGAACTAATGTGTGATACGAGGGGGTTACTCTAAGTGTGGTATTGGGGCAATGAATAGAGAGAGTCTTGCATCCGATCTATTATTCTAGCAAAGCACTAAATATGGCGCAGAAGAGTTACACTGTCACCAAACAAGAATTATTTGCGCTAGTGTTTGCATTTGAAAATTTTTGTTCATATTTGTTAGGACCTAAAGTGATCGTGCATACCGACCATGCGACACCTCAAATATCTTATGGCAAAGAAATACGTAAAAACAAGGTTGATTATATGGGTACTTCTCTTGTAGGAATTCAATTTTGATTTTATTGATAGAAAAGGGTTGGAAAATCAGGTTGTTGATCACCTTTCTAGATTGGAATATGAGGCTATGATGAAGTTTAATTATGGGCTGGACATAAATGACTCATTCCCCGATGAAAGAGTTCTAGCAGCATCACATGATCTTATAGCTTGGTTTGCAGATTATGCTAATCATTTGGTGAGTGATATAGTGTCCCCTGATTTGAACACCCATCAACGTTATAAGTTTATGCATGATATAAAGAAATTCTTATGGGATGACCTATATTTGTTTCGCATTGGTACAGATAGCATCATCCGTAGATGTGTTCCAGAGGTAGAGATGATGAGAATTCTCGAAGCATGTAACTCTTAATTGGTGGGTGGTTATCACAGTGGAACTAGAATGGCTTATAAGGTGTTGCAGTGTGATATTACTGGTCGTCTATACACCAAAAGCCCATGAGAACATTGTCACGCCCCAAGTCCCGTTAGGGCGTACCGGCACCAGTTGCCGATAAGGCTTGGGAACCAACCTATGTTTATGCACTTTATATACATTTTATACAGAATTTCTATATTTAACAAGTATTTATGCAAGTAAACCATGACACAGGCCAAAAGGAAATGCATGTGACTTGGTCGTTGGGGCCACAGTGTCAAAAGTACAAGACATGACCACACATTAATTTACATAGTCTACAAAGCCTCTAGATAAGAGAAAGTATCTGATAAGGGTCAGAACAAGCCCCCACCTCAATCAACTATACAATGCAAACATATAAGCTTTAGACACACACAAAGCTCTGAAGCAACTTGGAGCTTGGTAAAAGCAACTGGACCTCCTGGACTCTACTGGGGAGATCTGCTAGCACCTGTACCTGCAGCATGAATGCAGGTCCCCCGAAAGGGATGTCTGTACGAGATAATATACTGAGTATGTAAGGCATGAAGTACTGTATATGAAGTAACAACTGCAAATGAAACTATGCACTGGTGTGGAATAAGATACCATCTTTGGATATACTTTGGGATCGTATACTTTATGTTCTTTATATTACTTTACCTTTACTATATAATTTGTGCATATCATGTACTATAAATGACCAACTGATTAGTGATAAACTATATCGAGATCGTCCCTGGATAGGTTCTTCCTTAACCCCTCGGGCTACCACCCGTGATAGGATCGTCCCTAGCCGGGTGCTGCTTCCACCCCTCGGGCTACCACCCATCAAACACTATATACTTTACTTTATCTTTCAATTACCTTTGAGATGATTTTTTTGGTGGTCATAATTTTAGATTTATAAGGATGTATGTACCACAAGTTACATGAAAATAATCATACAAGACAATATGGTAATGAAGAGAGTATGTTACATAAACAATGAAATGCATATGAAATGAAGAACTCATGAACTTTGTTTTGCAACAAGAACTCATGTACTTGGTATCCATGTATATATGTATATTTGAAGGTAACTATATATATATGAGCATATGAATATGTGCAAGAGTGGAGATGTGGTTGTTAGTCATGTTGGAGTAGATAAATGCCTTTACTTACCGAGGGATCGATGTCTCATGCCAAAACAAACAAAATCAAGTAGCCCTACATACCTCGCTGTATGACCTCATTACTACCTTGGAGTGGCTGATTTTCCCTCAAATATTTATCTACAATATATTAGGCAATAAGAATAGCATTAGTAGTAACACAATACTTCTAGGCAGTCCAATATCATAAAAACTATCAACAGGACAACAAGCTTTCAATTAGCGACGTAAAGGCATTTCTTCAACCTTTTCACTTATAAACGTATTTTTTAACAACCATTCTTATGTACATGTCATGTGCATCTTATTTTCATACCCTTAACAGTCCTACAATAGCCCACAAAGCACAACACATAACAATTCTTCACAACATACAAACAAGCAGCATAACGTTATATTCTTTCACCACACTTCGATGTCAACAATACCAAAACAATTTTAACTTTACCTTAATTGTTTCTAATATTTTTACCACTTAAAACTAGTCTTTAAATAGTCCAAAAATAGTCTCAAAGCAGGGAATGGTTGTGGAATAACATATCACAATTCTACACAACCGACAAATGGACAGCATAACATTACCCTCCTTCACTATATTTCAACGTCGACAATTTCAAACCTTTTCCAACTCTAACCAAACTGTTCCAACAACATTTATAAAAGCAATCAGTGCTAAAATAGTCTTAGAACATCACCCAAGAGGTCCTGAAGGACATGAGCCAATAGCTTTCCATCCAACATCCCACAAATACCAATAAACATTACACTTAAGATAGCACAATAAAACTTGGTTGTTAAATGAAACCAAAATAAGGGCAGCAACTTTAGGGTACTGTATATAACTCAAACCATGTTAAGAACATCAAATTCTCTTCATAATATAGCCCACAAACAATAAAGAAGTCACTAAAATAAAAGGCAAGTGTGCAGCAATTTTCTGGACACATGCTGTCTAGAATTTCCAGCATAACATATTATCATATACTTCTTGATTTTTATGAAGAAACCTTACTAAAAACACAATTATTATCACTAACCTTTATCTTCAAAGTTGAGGAACTCCATAAGAACCCTAAAAGTATCATTTGGCTGCTACTTTGCCAGGTTGAGAAAACTTTAGAGAGAGAATTTGGGGAAAACTGAAATTTTCCAAGTGTAAGAGTGCTGAAATTTTGCTGCTTGTAACCCCTCATTAAAGGCCTATCTTGGACGAATTTCTTTGGACCTCTTGACCACCTAATACCATATAAACTTTGCCTAATTAATCAAAACTAGTTACCCCAAAATTGGGCCAAAATGGGCATCAAATCTAATGGATTTTGGCTGCCAATTTCCAGCTTTCCTCTTAATCCATTTTTGGCCCAAATGGTCAAAAAAGTGGTTTGGGGTATACTTGGGTTTTTTCTTACATTCTTCTTGGGCTGAAAATAAGTTCCATTTAGATGCTAAAGAATGAACTAAAATTACACCCTTAACACAGACTTTATCTATAATCGGACTTGGACAAATTTGATGTCGAACCTCGTCTTTGTTTAGCTAGCAAATTCAAGCTAAGTAAGTGACACACCTACTCGATTATTAATTCATACCAACACCTTAATTCTCTTACTTTCTTTAGGGTTGTGATATCCTCAATTTAACATAAAACACATATACACTCGACCATCTTAAGTGTTAGATGCCCATATCACCCATTAACACGAGAATCAAGCACTTTCAAGAATGGACACTAATTTGACCAATCCATATCATAATTTATTTCACACAACATTAGTATATGTAAAATATGGGGCGTTACATCCTCCCCTCCCCCCTTATGAACATTCATCCTCGAATGTTAGCACAATTGGGTAGCTTAACCATGTATAAACCTTTATTTAAACACCCTTTTGACAACGAAATAAGTATTAAATTACACATACCTATTCATGTTCCAATTCTGCATGTTGGCCGTCCTTTCGAGCTTCAAACAAATGAGGGTAATTTGACTTCATTGCATCCTCGGCCTCCCAGGTTATCTCTTCTGCTTGTTGATTTCTCCAAAGTACTTTCACTAAAGCTATTTTTTAATTCCTCAGCTTTCTAATTTGACGATCCAGAATAGCAATAGGAACCTCTTCATAAGTGAGATATTTTGTAACTTGCACGTCCTCAATAGGAGTGATATGGGATGGGTCACCTATGCACTTCCGGAGCATTGATACATAGAACATTGGATGAACCGTTGAAAGCTTTTGGGATAGCTCTAGCTCATAGGCAACCTGCCCGATCTTCTTAATAATCTTATACGACCCTATGTAACGTGGGATTAGTTTTCCTTTCTTATCAAACCTCATAACCCCTTTCATTGGACACACCTTTAAAAATACCCAATCTCCTACTGAAAATTCCAGCCCTCTCCTCCTAGCATCCGCATATGATTTGTGACACTGTATTGCCTTAACTTTTTCCACGGCTTGTTACACTAGATCTGGCCCACGAAGGTGGTTTCTCCCACTTCAAACCATCCGATTGGCGATCTAACACTTCCTTCCATACAAAGTGTCATACGGTGCCATCTTGATACTTAAATTGTAACTATTATTATAGGAAAATTCAATAAGGGGCAAATGGTCTACCCAGCTACCTTTAAAGTCCAATGCACAAGTTCGCAACATATCTTCAAGTGTCTGAAGGTGCACTCTGCTTGATCGTCAGCTTGAGGGTGGAATGTTGTACTCAAATTTACTTGTGTCCCTAAACTCCCTTGGAAGGACTTCCAAAACTTTGTAGTGAATTGAGCTCCTCGGTCGGATATAATGGAGATTGGGACACCATGTAGCCTGACTATCTCTTTGAAGTATAGCTTAGCATACTCTTCAGCTGTATAATCACTCTTGACAGGTAAGAAGTGTGTTGACTTTTTGAGTCTGTCAACTATTACCCATATAGAGTCGAACTTCTAAAATAAGTGAGGCAAACCGGTAACAAAATCTATAATGATCATATCCTACTTCCAAGTTGGAAGTTCTATACACTGCCTATAAACCCCTGGCTTTTGGTGTTCTACCTTCACTTATTGATAATTTGGACATTGAGCCACAAATTCCGCAAGGTCCTTTTTCATGTCTCCCCACTAAAACACTCCCTTCAGGTCATAGTACATCTTAGTCGATCCTGGATGGATGGAATATCGGGAATGGCGGGCTTCTTCCATTATCCTCTTTCTTAACCCATTAATATCTAGCACACATAATCTACTTTGGCAGTAAAATACTCCATTTTGTGTAAGGTCAAAGCCCTATATCGCACCCTGGCTCACCTTTTCCTTAAGCTATCGTAGAACAGGATACTCAAACTGTTTTTCTTTTACCTCCATTACTAATGAAGACGTCACTGCATTATGTATAATAACCCTTTCCTTTGGAGTTTCAAGAAGACGAACTCCCAAACTGGCTAGTTGATGTAGATCCTTAGCTACCCCTTGACTAACCATGGCCTGATCACCAGTAGTCATAACTGCTTTACGACTTAGAGCATCAGCTACCACATTTGCCTTCCATGGATGGCATAGTATATCAACATCATAATCCTTTATCAGATCCATCCATCTCCGTTGTCTTAAGTGTAGGTCTTTCTACTTAAAGATGTATTGCAAACTCTTATGATCAGTATATATATCAGTGTGAACCCCATAAAAATAGTGATGCCATATTTTCAAAGCAAATACAACCACTGCTAGCTCAAGATAATGAGTTGTGTAATTCTTCTTATGTGGTCGTAGCTGTCTGGATGCATAAGCAATTAACCTACCATGTTGTGTCAGCACACACCCTAAGCCAACTCCTAAAGTATCACAATACACTGCATACCCCTTGGTGCCTTCTGGAAGTACTAGCACAGGTGCAGAAATTTACTTATTTTTCAGTTACTGGAAACTCCTTTCATATGCATCATTCCATTGGAACTTGATTGCCTTATGTGTCAACTTTGTTGGAGGTGTTGAAATGACAGAAAAACCTTCACCAAAGCTCCTGTAGTAACCTGCCAAACCTAGGAAGCGTCAAACTACCGTGGGCGTTGTTGGTCTTGGCCAATCTTTCACAGCCTCTATCTTTTGTGAATCAACCCTTATTCATTCCTTGGATACAATATGACCCAAGAATGCCACTGATTGTAGACAAAATTCACATTTAGAAAACTTAGCATATAATTGTTGATCACGAAGAACCTATAACACTTATCGTAAGTGATTTTTATGGTCCTATTCTGACCTTGAGTATACCAAAATGTCATCTATAAATACTATCATGAACATATCCAAGAATGGCTTAAATATCCTGTTCATCATATCCACAAAAACCACTGGTGCATTCATTAGCCCATATGACATAATAAGAAATTCAAAGTGACCGTAACATGCGTGTTTTCAAGTTGCATCTTCTATGAGTATCTCTTATTATCGACTATGGTTATAAATTATGTTTGGAATTTATGAAATGTTGATTGATTATGGATATTTATCTATTTCAAGCTTATACCATAAATTGATTTTGTCTATTGAGATTATGCATGTTTTGAGCTATGAAACTATGATCTATTATGAGATTTGATGATGAATTTCAACGTACCTTACATGATGGTTTTACTATATGTTGGTGGGCTGATTTGCATTGAGTTTTATCATATTATTTCACTCTTGAATTGCATAATTTTTAACAAGCATTATGCACCCACCAAGTGTTTGATAAAATGTCTTGACAAAGATTCTCAAGTTATTATGATCTATTACATGGTTTATAAGTTAAGTGACTTTATGATGATTAAGGGCTTGCAGTATGCATTGAATTCATGAAAAGTATCTTTTATGTTTCAAGTAGACTACACTTTGTTGGGGGTGACATGCCCAATCACCTTGTTGAGGGGTGTGACATGCCTCAATCACCTTGTTGGGGGGTGATATGCCCAATCACCATGTTGGGGGGAGGGGATGATATACCTCAATCACCTTGTTAGAGAAGGGTGGTGACATACCCAATCACCATGTTGGGAGGTGACATACCTCCATCACCTTGTTGGGGGGTAACATGCCCAACCACCTTATTGAGGGGTGAGTACCTCAATCTCCTTGTTAGTGGGTGACGTGCCCAATCATCTTGTTGAAGGGTGAGTACCTTAATTACCTTACAAGGGGGTGATATGCCTTGGATTCCAAGTAGTAGTTCGCTTCGTCTATGTTGATTATGGTTTCTTCCCACACGTGATATGTACTATACAAGTTGTATGATTTACAAACATATTTACTTCAAGCATTGATTATACATGTCATATTGATATCATACTTGTCCATTGCTTATGATTATGCATTTTGACTATATTGGCTTATGTCTTGTTGCATTGCATCCTACATACTTAGTACATTCAAACGTACCAACGCATACTCTATGCCTACATGATATTACCATGTAGGGACTGGAGCACCTTTTGATCATCCTCCACGTGTCTAGTTTGGTACTTCAGAAGATAAACTTTGGTGAGTCCTAAAGTCCGAGGATGCTATCTATGCTACTCTTGCTATTTGATATTTCTTTATGTTGAACACTTGATACGATGAGGTTCTTGGCCCCCTCTCCATTCCATGTTAGAGGTGTTGTTGTATAATTGATGTATTTATGCTACGAGCTTGACTCTTTCATGCTTTTACAAATATCATGACTTCCCTTAGTTCGTTTTCTTTATTTATAACTCTTGTGTTGTTTATTTTGCTTCTGCGACCAAGGATGTGTGAATGATATGCTAAGAGGCTTGCTTCAAGTTCCCATTTGTTGTTTCACATCTAGGCCCTAGGCTTGGGACGTGGCAAACTTGTTCGCCCTGAGTTCATACGCTAGGCGTGGCCAGCACCCTGAACCATTTTTGGGCCCGAGCAAACCACTTGTCCTGGCTACTATACTCAGTGGAAGACATAAATAATACAAGAAAGGCTTAATATAATAAGCTAAGAATATTAAACTAAATAGTAATAATATCTCAGCAACAACTGAAAAGAAGGTTTGAAACTCTTAACATACAATCTATGGAACCTCTATCTGAATTATTTGAACAACTGCTGAAAATAAATACAAAAAAAGAAAGTTTAAACAAAGACTCCAAAGCCTCTGACTGGTAAGAGGCACCAATGGGTGGATGAATAGTTGATCCTCAATGGAGCGTCTGCTGAGGAACTCTTTCACCTATGTATGCATCATAAAATGATGCAGGTCCTAAAGATGGCAGTACATGATATGTATGGTATGTTAAATTGCCAAATCAGAAACTCAGGATAAGGCACTATGCTCTAATTAAATAAAACATGTCCCAAAATAAGATAACATAAGAAATAAATGCAGTACATGCTGAAAATAGAACATATGCAGAATGTCTGGATGTAGAAACTAGTTTGCTTTAACTTGGGGAATTTCTCTAATGGACAACCACCACTATGAGCTTTATGATGATACAGTGTCTTCACCACACTGCTAGAGTTGTCTCATACTTTGCAAGGGTAAGGGACGAAAACTAGGGGAGTGGATCCATCCCGAAACTGGGACATCTCAATGGCAAGTGAGGAGTTGTACTCTTGGTACAATCCTATCCTATGCCTGTTGTGTATTTTATGAGTTCAAGTTATTATTACTCTCACTCATATCGATGCTCAATACTACTCCCAAAATAACTTTCATAATGTTCATAACTTAAAGAGTAAGAGTTCTCAAAATGTCTCTTTGATCTTTTGAGACTTAGCCTAACATAGCATTTCTTAAACTTTTCTCAACTTGTCTCGTTTCTTTGACTGAAAATAGTATCATTACAAGTATCATAAAAATATAATTGTATTACTCAGCTATCTTGCAAGCACAAATCTTTAAGTATTTCTTAAACTTAACTCAAACTATGAACCTTATAGCTTTTCATGAAATAAATATAGGGTTCTCATAAATTCAAAAATAATTGTAAATCCTGTCTCAATAGCGTAATTTAGTAATAAAATCAGTAAACCTCATGATTTTTGTCAAGAAAAATGCATGAAAAATTATTTTGATAAAATTATCTAGTAATGGAAGAAACCTTGATCTTAACTTATGAATGTATTCTTGAGTAGAATCTAGTGGTTATAGATATTAAAATAATAGTAGAACAACTATTGGAGGGTCTTACATACCTGGGGAATTAGTTTCTTGGCATAATTGAAGAAGATTCTTGAAAGCCCTAGATTTTGTCCCTTTAAAACTATGTTCTGAGTTCTTAGAATATTTTGAAGTTAATGATAAAATACTCACGCTTTAGGGGTTTAGTTTGGTGAAAAATAAAAAGTTTAAATTTAAAACGTTGAAAAAGAAAAAAATATCCCTCTTTAAAATCACTGGACGGGTCGCCTATGAGACCCTCTATTACCCGTAGAAGCTTCTATGGCCCGTAGGGAACGTTTCATAACTTTTGGGAAAATTTCGGGGTCTTTGAATTCTCTACGAGCCCCATCTACTACCTGTAGAGGGTTCTATGACACTAGATGGGTCCGTAAAGTTTGGGGCTGAAAATTGAAGTTCAATACCTTTTCCATGAGTTAACAGTATGAGTCGTACTTTATTTACGACATATAAAAGGGTTTGAAATTGCACCTGTGCACTGGCAGTCTTCAGTCAAATGACCATTACCTTTGACTCCGAACTCCAAATGAGGTGAAACCAATTGCAATGGAAAGTAAATTGAAAGAGCTTTCATTTGATATGTCATGGGACATCTATTTCTTTATGTGCTAAGATTTATGATTATTTAAAATTGATCTTTGCATAATCTAAGGCTAGAAACTCATCTTATAGGAAATTTTTGAACTCGACCAAGTACTAGAGGTCTCTTGTGACCCTAATACATTTTCCAAACATAAGGGTGAGGCTTAAAACACAGGTACTTATGAGGATAGAGTTATGGTTTGTCACAATATCACCCCTTTGGGATCATTTATCCTCGAATGATGCTGAAATTGGGGAAATATATGCATATTTGCTACTCATGAACTAGTTTATCAATAGGAACTGTCCAGATATCTTATTACTCATATTTATGGATGTGTATCACCTCCATGTTAGGAATAAGGAATATTACCTTCATGCTCTTCATTGGAAGGCATGAATAGGTGTGAATATCTAGCTTTCATATCTGCCTCCGCTTCCCAAGTGGCTTCCACGATGAACTGGTTCCTTTCTACAATACTTTAACAGAAGCAATCTCTTTGGTCCTTAATTTATGAACTTGTCGATCTAGTATCTGAATTAGGATCTCTTCATATGTCAAGCTATCTTTGACTCCAATACTCTCTAAACGCACAGCCAGTGCTGGGTCAACATTTCTTTAAGCATATAAATGTGGAATATTGGATGAATAGCATCTAACTCTGGTGGCAATTCCAATTGATATACCACATTACCAATCCTTCTAATAATCTGGTATGAGCCAATATATCAAGGACCGAGCTTCCCCTTTTTCTCGAATCTCATAACTCCCTTCATTGGTGAGAACTTCAAGTACACCCAATCACCTACCTCAAATTCCAAATCTCTCCTTCTAACATCGTTATAAGACTTCTGTTGGTTTGGGCAGTCTTTAGTCTCTCTTGAATAACTTTCACCTTTTCCATGGCCTGATAGACTAAATCAAGTCCTATCAATCCTACCTCACCAACTTCAGACCACCCAGTAGGCGATCTACATCTCTTCCCATAAAGGGCCTCATATGGTGCCATTTGTATGCTAGCTTGGAAACTATTGTTATAGGAGAATTCAATCAAGGATAAGTGATCATCCCAGTTACCTTTAAAGTCTAGAACATATTCCCTCAACATATCCTCAAGAGTCTGTATGGTCCATTCTGCTTGCCCTTCTGTCTATGGATGGAAGGTTGTACTAAGATTCACCTTCCTACCAAGCCCTTTTTTAAAGGACTTCCAAAATTGTGCTATGAATTGGGCTCCTATGTATGAAATAATGGATATAGTTACCCCATGAAATCTAATGATCTCCTTAATGTAAATTTTGGCATAGTCCTCAACTGTATCAGTCATCTTGACAGGTGGAAAGTGAGCTGGTAGAAAGTGAGCTGACTTGGTCATTCTATCTACGATGACCCATATCGAATCATGTTGTCTACGAGATAGTGATAAGCCTGTTATAAGTTCATGTTAATCATCTCCCACTTCCACTCTGGAATTTCAATATTCTGGGCCACACCACAAGGCCTCTTGTACTCCTCCTTAACTTGTTGGTAATTCGAGCATCTCGACATGAGCTCTGAAATGTCCTTCTTCATGCCGCCCCACCAATAAACCTCCTATAGATCTTTATACATTTTTTTTGTGCCTGGGTGAATAAAGTGTCTAGCATTATGAGCCTCCACTAGAATCTTGTGTCTAAGGTCATTAACACTTGGTACACATAATCTAACTTGGTATCTCAGGACCCCATCTCCCTTTTTTGCAAACACTAATACTTTTTGATTCTGAAAATCTTCTTTCAACTGAAGGAGTTTAGGATCCCAGTCTTGCTTTTCTTTCACCTTCACGACTAACGATGACTCCGCCTTATTTTTGAAAATTGCAGCCCCTTTATCAGAATCTTTCATCTATACTCCCAAGCGTACAATTCTATGTACTTCCTTAGGAAATTCTTTCTTTTCATCCTTAATTATGCAGTGCTCCCCATGGTCAACCTGATAAGACCATCAACAACTACATTAGCTTTACATGGGTGATAGAGGATGTTCATGTCACAGTCTTCAACAGCTCCAACCATCTCTTCTACCTCAAGTTCAGCTCCTTTTGGCTGAATATATACTGCAAGCTCTTGTAGTCAGTAAATACATCTATATGCCAACCATAAAGATAGTGTCTCCAAAATATTAAAGAAAACGCCACAATAACAAGTTCAAGATCATGAGTTGGGTAGTTCTTCTCATGAATCTTAACCTATCTGGAGGCATATGTTATCACCTTGCCTCTTTGCATCAATACTCATCCTAACCCAACTCTAGAAGTGTAACAATACATAACAAAGGCACCAAGCCCTCTCGGGTAGGGATAAGACCGGAGATGTAGTTAACCTAGTTTTCAACTCTTCGAAACTCTTCTCATAAGCTTCAGACCATACGAACTCAACCTTCTTCTGAGTTAGCTTAGTCAAAGGAGCTGAGACCGAAGAAACCCCCCTACAAAGTGCGTGTAATAACCTACTAAACCCAAGAAACTCTTTTATCTCTCTTGGAGTTATGGTCTTGATCAATTCTTTGCTGCCTCAATCTTTTGAGAATCAACTCGAATGCCTTCACCCAAAATAATATGACCTAAAATGCCATAGAGTCTAACCAGAACTCACATTTTGGAATATTTGGCATACAACTGTTGGTACTTAAGGGTCTGAAAGATGATTCTAAGATAGTTGGCATGCTCCTCCTCATTTCGAGAGTAGACCAAGATGTCATCTATGAACACAATAATGAGCATATATAGGTAAGGCCTTAACACCCTATTCATAAGATCCATGAAAGTCGTTGGTGTATTTATCAATCCTAATGACATGACCAAGAACTCATAATTATCATAATATGTTTTGAAGTTTATCTTAGGGATGCCACTTTCTCTAACTTTAAGCTGATGGTTCCCAGATCTAAGGTCTGTTTTGGAGAAATAAGTAGTACCCTGGATTTGGTCAAATAGGTCATCAATTTTGGGAAAAGGATACTTGTTCTTTATGGTGATCTTATTTAATTGACGATAATCTATGCACATTCTAAGAGAGACATCCTTTTTATGCACGAAGAGAACTGGAGAACCACAAGGTGAGATACTTGGTCTAATGAAACCCTTATCTAGGAGGTCTTTCAGCTGTATTTTGAACTTTTTTAACTCTGAAGGACCCATACGGTACGGAAGAATAGATATAGGCTGAGTATTTGGGATGGTATCTATCCTAAAGTCTATCTCCCTATCAGGAGGGACTCCACCTAAATCATCAGGTGTCATGACCCAACCCAGGGGCCGTGACTAGTGCCGATTGGGTACCCAGACAAACATTAACTCTGAAGGCCAACATAACCGCTAGGAAATCTACCAAAATTTCGGCAAAGTTTCCTCTATTTTGTTAACTAACCTCACCTGCAAATACAACCCAGCAACATCCCAGACAACAATACAAATACATATTTGTTTATACATGTACATACATACGGGCCGACAAGGTCTCCGCTGCGGTCCTGCCTCCTAATAATCACATCATACATATAATAATGCGGTCTCTCCGCCTGATCAAGTACCAAAAACATACAATAAACCATGTACTCATGTGTCTCTCATATACCCATTACCCACTAGTATCCACAGACCTCTAGACATATATGCTGAACAGTACATGTATATACATGACCCAAGTACAGAACATCTGAAATATGAGAGGCTACCAATAGTTGGCTCCTGAAACAAAAAGGGGCACTGCAACTGCAAACTGGAGATCCTAGGCAAGAGGGTCTCGCACATGTTCGTGGGTACCTGCGGGCATGAACGCAGCCCCCCCACCCAAAGGAAGGGGTCAATACGAAAGATGTACCGAATATGCAAAACAGGAAATATACAATACAGATAGAACTCATAAGCCAAAGGAAATGGTTAAACATACATGAATCAAAACTATAGCAAATATCGAATAAAAATCTTTTTAAAACACATAAAAGTCATGTATGTCGGACCGAAACGATTGCGACCTCTAAACTCACGCCATACCACAGCATAACACCAGAAGTTTAAATACCCGAAATCTACATCACACATCATGAACAAGGTCGGGTGATCCAAGGAAGACCATTGCACTCACATGGGCCAGGGAAGACCACTGCACCCATATATCATATATAACATGTGGCGCCAGTCACATCACAACACCGTCTAAGCAAAACTCGACCACTGGGCCAAAACCGAGTTCGCCGTAGCCAGCCAACTTCGGAAAATATACATATATATATATATAGTAGCACAATAGTAACCGGCCCGAGAACCGGTGAAGGATATTACTATTATTTACGACACGAGTAGAGTTGTGAGGAGCATATGCAAGTAATTTATCTTGAAAAGTTCTCAAATATTCATAATATCTCATTCTTGAAATAATTAGCTCTCAAAAGTGTACTTAAAGACCATAGCTAGTCCAATAACATTTTTAGTAGAGA